>VMDR010004813.1:0-56674 GCA_007922815.1 Macrotus californicus
TCCTTAAAATAAATTATTAGGAATACTAAGTTTGGTCAAAGGATATGAATATTTTGAATTTTTACTCAATGATGAATTGCTCCCCAAAAGATCTGTAATGCATTTTATAAGCCATCAGCAATGTACGAGCATATATGTTTCTTTTACTAATTAAACAGGCAACATTTTTTTCATCATTGTCTTAAATGTGCATTTAATTATTACCGGGACTGAAGTCTCCCCAGTCAACTAGATATATTTCTCCTTTGTGAACTCTTAATTCATGTTTGTCCATTAATTTACTAGGATTATTGCTTTTCTTATCAATGTTAATAATTTTCTATTCCCACTGTTCAATACAGTAGCCATTAGCAACATGTGGCTATTTAAATTAATTAAAATAAAAATTTTAGTTCATCAGTTGCACAAATCACATTTCAGTTGCTTAATAACCTTGTGTGGGCCCTGGCTGGCTGGCTCCGTTAGTTAGAGCATCATCCTGATACACCAAGGTTGAGGGTTGAATCCCCAGTCAGGCATGTACAAGAAACAAGCAATGAATGCGTATATAAGTGGAACAAAAAAGCAGTGTTGCTTTTTCTGTCTCTCCCTTCCTCCCCACCCTTCAAAAGTCAGTAACAAAAACACCCATGTGTGGCTAGTGGTCACCATATTGGACAGTGCATACACAGAACATTCTATTAGCACAGCAAGTTCTGTTGTTCTATATAATGATAATATGTCACATACACTGCAAAGCTTGTTTGTCAGTTTGTTGTGGGAAGGTCTCTGGATAGTAAGTTCAAATTCTTGCTCATAATGTGAGAAAATTATTACAGGACATACACCTAGTTATACAGTCCAGTTCAGAGAACAAGGTCAACTTCCTTAGAGAATCTTCACAAAAGAAGTCAGGACTCTCTTCAGAGGTGGAAAGAGATTTCTTTTAAGAGATCATTACTAGGACTTCAATATGTTATAATCAGTCAGTTGCATAATTTTAGACCTACAAGTTGCAGGTAAAGTTTGGTTAAAAGTATTTAGAGAAGACTTAAAAAGGACAGCCCAAGAAATATATACTATACTGAAAATTATGCACCAAGCACTTATAAAACACATTTCCCATTCTCCTCCAACATCGATCTTCTACTCATTCAAATAATTCTATCTCCAGGAATAACAAAAAAAGATAAAAGACGACAGACAGACAGAGTAGCCTGGAAAGAGGCTCAGAGGTTACAAACATGGATGCTAGAGTCAGAATGGCCCAGTGCAAACCCAGGCCTGTTGCAGGGAGAGTGTACTTGACCTCTCCGCCTCTGTATGACAGGGCTCGCACAGGGGTGCTGGGAAGGACACACAAATGCATTCTTTAAACCACCAGGAATGCACCCAGTCAGCTCTCAGTACGTGCCAAACGTCTGGGCAACATCTTGACCTTATTTCTCCCAATGAATGGTAGGGGGGACTCTAAAGTATATAATCTCTATGGTTATAAGTATGTAAGGTAAAATAGTAAAAATTAAATGCTACTATTGAACATAATATATTTACATGGCATTCTAAGGCTTTTTTATTGTGCTTTCAAATATTTCATATTGAATTACAACACAAAGTATGCTCCAGTTTTTTCTTAGTATGCTCCTATTTTAAGAAAATTAAAAACAGTTCTTAGAGTCAGAAATAAATAATGGAGGCTGACCTAAAATCCATGTACACTCTACTAATTTTTTCATCATAACAAACAACAGATAAAGTAGAAGCAAGTTTACTGAGAATGTGATCAAATTTAGAATGGTCAGTAACTTATGTGAAGTTTTTCTGGCTGAGAATGTATGAAACCTCCATGTGAACATTTTCCAGACCACAGTGGCTGCTGCAAACAGACAATAAAGGCATTTGGACAATGGGTTTAACTAACACAGTGAACATAACTCGGAGAACAATGAAAGAAGGGAGGCAATGACACAAGAGACGAGAGCCTCTCAAAGAAATGAGCGAGCATGTGCCAGATACAGCCTTACAGCGCCAATCAAATCTTATATGAACAACGTCCATTATACCTCAATTTTAAACAACCTTTATATTGGCAAACTGGTATATGGTGTGACTTGTTATGACATGACACCCGACTACAGAGAATATACTTTATAAGGAGTCTGAAGCACAGTACTCCCTGTAACACACATTAGTTAAATAAATGAATTATCAAATCGCAAATTACCAAAACTGCAGGATCAGTCCAAGAAGAAAGAAAGAAACAAAGGTCTACCTTGTCAATGATGGACTGCATGTGAGACTTGTGAGACTGGTCCCCATAAAGCAGGGAGGACCACTGGTCCGGCGCGATCCGCAAGCCCGCTTCCATCGCAATCTGCACGATCTGGGAGTCATGTTCTCGCCGCAGCGCTTCATAGGTTCGGAATTCTTCTTTCAGCTGCATCAGAGAAGAGTCTTCATCACGTTTGGTGACCTGTCAGACACACACAGTCTCATCTGAGTCAGAGAACAACAAAATGGGCTTGTGCTTTGTAAGAGCCTTTACAGACAACGGATGATTTTTAGAGTAACAAATTTCTTTTAGTAACAACAGCAAGATTAAAATGGAGCACACCCCTTTGCCAATAAAACATTTCCTTTTTATTGATGTCAAAATCTTCTGGAATGAGCCCTGGCTGGTGTGGCTCAGTAGGTTGAGCACCGGCCTGCAAACCAGAAGGTCGCTGGTTCGATCCCCAGTCAGAGCACATGCCTGGGTTGCAGGCCAGGTCCCCAATAGGGGGCAACCAGTTGATGTTTCTCTCCCTCTCTTCTCCCTTCCTGTATCTCTAAAATAAATAAAATGTCTTTAAAAAAAAAATCTTCTGGAATGAATATGTGCTGGAAGAAATCCAAAGACTGAACAGACCTTAACACATAATGCAGTTTAAACTGTATGTGTTTGTATAGGCATTAGTGGAAAAAAAGAAAAGAAAATACTAACACAAGTACAATTACTCTGCAAAACAATGTCCATTTGCTTTCCATAACTGTGCAGTATTCCTGTTGGGTCTGCCTGGTGTTGAGCTAGCTGGTACTCATAACTGGAGCTTTGGATGCTGGTGTGATTCTAAAGAGGACTAATTTTACGTGGCTTAATTCTCAATGGAGTTTTGCAGGGTGAGCCACCAACAGAAAGTGTAAATTCTGAGATGCTGAACTACAACAATCATTGATAACCATAATGGTATCTTTTAGTAATTAAATTAACACTTATTGAGCACTTAGCATGTGCCAGTCAATGTATTAAGCTACCTTACCAAATGTTACATTGAAGTGTTAACTCATTTAATTCTCCAAACTTGTTGAGGTCGATGCCATTGTTCTCACACCCAATCATTAAGTCAAGCAGGGTTTAGGCCAAATCCTTAACATATCAAAGTAAAATAATTAATTCTTGTCTAGGGTTGCCTTATATCCTGATACATTTTAGAATATATTTTGCCTGTTAACCTTTTAGGACTCAAATCCCTCTAGTAGAAAATTTCCACCAAAGAAGCTACAAAATGTTTTAGTCAAGACTTCTAAGGTTGTACTGATACAATATTGGAAAACATATTCCATTCTTATTATAAAAAGATCGAACTTAAATTTTGTTAGGTAAGTCCATACAGAGACCAAATAGATTTAAAAAAAATCAACTACAGTCACAAAAATGAAACATGTTTTGCCCCTATTAAAAAGCAAGTCAAAAGAACAAATGCATGTGCATATGTGTGAGAAGACCTCCTCAACACAGGCTAACCCTCCTTAACATGTAGACTGTGCTTTCTACGTGATGCACTGGGGTTCCCTGGACTTGGTTCTCAAAACTCTCTGTAACCAAAAACAATCCAGGGTTTCCAGGAGATGCAACGTCTGAGGCCCTGGAACTGTACTGTGCCGAGAACCACCAGGACTGTCCTGCAGCTTGAACAGCTTCTCAAATGGAAAAGAGAGATGCCGGAAGGACACAACTAGAACACAGCTCGGTAAACACGTACACCGGCAAGGCAGAATGGGAACCGGAGCCTGATCTGGGTTCCACGAGGAAGATGAAATGGGCACAGGCACAAACCCTGGCACAGCAAGTAAAGGTCAGGGTGTGGACCTAGTGCAATATAAGAAGATAAATCTCTCCAGGGGTGATAGTGTGGCAGAAACTATACCAAGAGAAGAAAGAAGGTGGACAACGAAATAAAGGGAAATGATCATTAACCCAAGTGAAAACAGCTGCATTTGTACAAATGTCCAATCTTTTTAAAAATTACTATTAATGCTTTTAATTAGGATTGAGAAGTTCATCTGGTGGGTACCTGGGGTTTCTGAGCCCCTTGTTATTCTTCGCAGGGGAAGGTGGGCTTTCCCTTCCTTCTGCAAGCTTCCCATATTGTACCTGCCTGGTGCTGTTAATGGAGAGCAAGTCACACTGAAAGCAGACAGACATTCTGAAGTGGATTCTGGACTCGAGTACACAATCGTGTTGTTACAAGCACTTATAACAAATGTGCGTTATTCAGGGACAATCTGCACCAGCTGGAGTTATTTCAGCTCAAGGCTCTCACAGCTCCAGAGGCACCTAAGCAAAGTGATGGGGATGGGCACGCAGTTGAAGTCCACACCCCATTTTCAGTACATAATTTGACTCCAGAAAGAGAATAAGGTTGGCCTTTAGATAGAGCTTTAAAATAAATTCTTGCCCTGGACAGGTAGCTTAGCTGGTTAGAGTATCATCCCGTTATGCCAAGGTCAGGGTGCACACAAGGATCAATGAATGAATACACAGGTGGAGAAACAGATGGATATGTCTTTTTTCCCCTTTCTGTCTCCATTCCTCTCTCTAAAAATCAATCATTAAAATTTTTTAAAAAAATAAATAGATAAAATAAATGTTTAACATTAATTCTGTGTACTCTCCTGTGGATTTTGTGGGCCATTTTATTCTTTTCAAAAAATGAGAGAACAGAATTTAGTAGGATGGCTAATGTCAGTTTTGTCTTGTTTTTAGTTTGAGTGTCAGGTGAGGGAATGGAGCGACCTCAGGAATGGATTTCCACGTGGCTTGGACGAATCAACAACATTGTAGAGATATGCCTCCCTGGTCCATGCAGTGCTGGTTATGTGTTTTATCAGCAGCAAGAAGCCTTGGCATCAGGAAGTCAGGAAAACAAGACGAGCAATAAATGAGACACAGAGGGCACCAATGTGGGAAGCAGTGCAGAATCGACCAGGGATACGAAAGAGTTCGCCCAGCATTACTGCCTGGCCGGAAACCCAAATGGCAAATGGAGCCCCAGTACCCTACGCGTGGAACTGTCTCAGAGCAAACAGCCAAATACAGCTTATTTCCTGCTTCAGCGACTCTCTCTATTCAGACCATTTCCTTTCGTATCTTGGTGGAAAACTGACACAGTTTATTAGTCTCTCCAAACACAAACATCTCTAAGGCTTGGTCTGATCTATGCTGTTCAATATCTAACATCCAAATTTAATACAAAAAGATTTAACTTGAAGAGGACACTATCTATATTCTTTAAAAGAAAAACTGAATTTTCTGAAAAGACTCAGTCGCCTTGATTAAACTCCAAGTTGTACTACTTGCTTAGGGAGAGGACAGTTTCCTTTAAGCGGAAATGTAGTAGAGTTCTTACCTTGAAGCAGGAGGCTCTATAAAGGAGCTGGACAACATGCCCAATGCTAGTTTTGGAGGCTTGAGGGAACCGGGGCTCCAACCTTTGCACCACAAAGAGAACCAATACTTTTCTTGACAAAGCAGAACCATCTTCTAAGGCCAGGAGAACCAGCTTTAGCGCTTCCTCCTGCATTGCTAGGAAAAGTTGGGCAAAACCAAAATTTATCATGTGCAGGGATAAGATAAACCCACTTATTAGGAGGGTGATAGTCATTTTTGCAGGTTTCACTTGATAAACAAAGAACACAATAATAGTCAGTTACACTTTTTAAGCTTTTGGGGGCATTTTTGTATTACATTCTGTAGATTTTATTTAGGAAGGCAGATAAAAAGTTAATACATTTAAGACAAACTTCTGTCAAAATGAACAAACTCTGGCATTAAGGGAAGTTTTAAGTGCTCTGAAAAACTAACATGGAATCACCCAAGCCATGATTATCAAGCAGAATATCACTTGATAATAACAGAATTTGCAATGAACTAGCCTTTGTACATATTTCTAGTTCTTACACCATACTTTTAGAATTACCAGTACAGTAGCCATGCAATTTAATTCTATACCTGGTCCAAGGAACTGGCAGCCCCGGGCCCTGACTGCGGCCCAAAGATTAGAAGAGAGTTGTTGAGGATTCTGGTGCTGGAGAATGAGCTCTGTAACTGTCCGTTCACCTAAAGATCGAGCTGCCCGCATGGCACGAATCCTGCCTTCTTCTTCCACTAGCTGGCAGTGGACCAGAGTCACCAGCTTCCTCTGCATCGGGCGACTCAGAACGCTCTGAGTAGTGCTATTCAGACCCACGCCTTTAAAAGAGAGTAGAAAGGTATTCCTCGGTTTACAATGCAATTTCAGAGGCCAAGAAAATTTCCTCCGATGGGCTGACTGACTTATGGGTATGTGGACAGTTCTGGGCTCTGCTAGAATATCTAAAATGAATAATAAAATCACACAAGTGAAGCATTTTTAGAAGCAGACAAAAGCTGCTACCTCATGAGAGTGTCCACGACATTAAATATACCCTTACTCGTTCTGATCATGGAGAAATAAAGATCAAGAGGCCAGACAGTAACTCAGTTTCAGACCCACGTCTGGAGCTCACGCCAGTTCCGGCGCGTTATCTCACAGTGGCCACTCTTACCTTCCCCATGGTAACAGGCTGTCATGGCTAGACACTAACAGTGTCTTCCAAGTTCACTACACGCCCTGCAGCACGCCATATAAGAACGAATCAAGGCAGACGATTCAGAGCTGCCGAATGCTAGCAAGCCCTTCTGAAACCGTTACCGCATTTACACTTATATTTTCTTCTGCAACCCATTCAAATGACGTTTCCAACATCACCTAAACCCCAATTCACTACTTCATTTGATGCGGTTTTGTAATGACGTCACTTAGGACCAGTGACTTTGGTTGACAATAAATAAATGAATTTCATGAACATTCATGTAATGAACGCTGGCTTGGCATTGATAACTGCATCCGATTTACCTCTAGCACTGCTGAGTGGTTTCAGGTACAATGCTAATTCTTCTACACATTTCTTGGCTTCCTCATAATGCTTCGTATCTTCAACCCCACTACACAGAGTAATGGGCGGCTGCTCAGGGACCTGGAGGTCAAAAGGAAAGGTCTCCTTCAGTGCTTACTAATCAACTAATCAAAAGTGTTACTGAGTATACAGATGCACTGCCACTGAACACTGGTAACATCAAAACTCCCACTAAATTTACTGCATTATTTCTTATTTTTAAAGATTTTATTTATTAAGTTTTAGAGAGAGAGGAAGGGAGGGAGAAAGAGAGAGGAACATCAATCAGTTGCCTCTCGAACAAGAGATCTTTGGCTTTGCACAATGATGCCCAACCAGCCGAGCCACACCAGTCAGGGCTAAATTCACTGGATTTTTAAAGAACTCCACAGTTTTAACTGCTACCCCTACCATAAACTTCTTCCCAACCTCCACTGGCCCTACAAAAAAACTAATCTATCAATACTTTCTGTTTCTATGGATTTGCCTATTTTGGACATTTCATATAAACAGAATCATAGAATCAAACAGTAAGTTCCAAAATGACTGCACTGTTTTGCATTCCCATCAGCAACAAATGAGTTTCTGCTGTTCCACAGCCTCACCAGCATTTGGTGGTGTCAGTGTGTCAGATTTAGGTATTCGACCATTCATTCTGTGGGTTGTTTTGCTCACTCTCTTAACAATGCCCTTTGAAGCACAAAGTTTTAAATTTTGACTTAGCTGAATTTAGCTTTTGTCTTATGCTTTTGGTTTCATATTAAAAAAAACTGCTGCCTATTCAAAGGTCACTGGTATATGCAGGCCTCCACTTCTTCCAAGGTTTTGCAGGGCTAGATCCTACAGTGGATCCTTTGATCCACTTTGAGTCCATTTTCGTACATGGCGTGAGGTAGAGGTCCAAGTTCATTCTTTTACACTTGGATGTCGAGTTTTCCCAGCACCATTTGTTGGAAAGATGGTCCTTTCCCCATGGAATGGTTTTGGCAACAACGTCAAAAATCACCTGACCACACACGGGTCTATTTCTGAACCCTCCCTTCTGTTCCCTTCATCTAAACATGTCTTTCTGCCAGTACCACCCCACCCTCGATCACTCTAGCTTTGCGGTTTCAATACCGGAAAGTGTGATTCCTCTAACTTTGTTCTTCCTTCTGAAGAACTGTTTTGGCTATTTGAAGTCCCTTGTGACTCCCTATCAATTTTAGGATGAAGTTTTCTACTTTGGGGGAAAAAAAAAGAACACCATTGAGATTTTGATGGAGCCTGCATTAAGTCTGTAGATTACTTTGGGTAGTATTCCATCTTAATAATAGGAAATCTGCCTAGCCATAAACACATGATGGCTTTCCATTTACTTATGTCTTTCTAAATTTCAGCAATGCTTTGTAGCTTGCAGGGTACCAGTCCTTTACCTCCTTTGCTAAATTTATTCTTTCCTGATGCTGCTGTAAGTAGAATTGGTTTTTAATTTCTTTTTGGATTGTTCACTGTTAGTGTACAGACATGCAACTGATTTTTGCTTGATTTTATATCCTACAATTTTGTTTAATGAATTAGCTCTACCAGTTTTTAGATGGAAATCTTTATGTGTTATCTTTATGTTACAATACATACTATTCTGCCCTCAAAATTCACAAAAATAGCTGTTTCTGTTAAGACACGAAAGGTCTTGCACAATTTTGTTAACCGTGCCACCCAGTAAATTCAATGAAAAGAAAAAGATATGACAAGCCCTTACTCATTTTGTAGAAAAAGATTCAGTTCATCCTTAAACATCTTTAGGAAAACAAGTAAGCCTTGATTATTTGTCATTAAAATACTGTATTTCTTAAATTGTTACCTCCTAATAAATCTATTTTTAAAATGTTTCCAAATGTCATACTGGAACTTTCACAATAAAAAGAAAAATGATTATGAAATAAGAAGTACAGGAAGAAAAGAAAAACAATCAGCTGCACTTTCCTCTTCGACAAATGCTCTGTAGTATTGTTGGTGACATCTTTGATAAGAACTGCTCTCTCTACTTTCAACACACACAATATTGACCTTCTCTGCCTTATGGCAGCTTTTAGGAAGATGTTAGTGGGGTTAGATTCAAAGTTCCAATATATTTATTTATTCAGCTAATGATTCACGGTAAACAGATGGTACTTCAGACTGACGTTATGCATACTAACCTAGTAAGGGATTACTTAAGTGGATCACATGTAGCTCTCAAAAACCTGCCTCCCCCGGCTTTGTGAAACCTTCTGAGGGTACCGTGGATCTCTAATTTGAGAACAGTGACATAAACTTTCAGAGTGTTACTTTCAGAATTACCGCACTGAAGTTTACAGGTACCAGGGATATTTGCTCCGACGAGACGTGGCTCCCAAAGGCTGTGTCCTACAGTTTTCGTTCCCTTCACCTTTCATTTCGGTTCGTGTCTGCTACGTTACACTCTCAAGCACTGCACTTTTCTTAGTAAGTGAAATGCAATGGTTTTATGAATAATATTTTCCTCCATGTTAAGAAGAGGTCCTTGTGACTTACTTTTTAGGTTTCTCTAGCGGTCTAAATAGCTAAGCTTGTTCAGAAAGTCTAACTGCCAGATTAGAAGGTTGTTACTGTACTATGACTGAGACTCACTGGACCGCCACCTAATTCTCCTGATGGACTGAAATAAAGGACTGGCACAGGACTGAAGAGAATTCTATCTATTTAAATGGAGGGCAACGCTACCCGGTTTTAACTCAACAATTCTTTCTCAGGAGGAAAACACAAAGAGAGAAGCAGAAATGTCAGACTACCATAAGTCACACACCATACCTGAGCACCCACTAGCTGTAGCAACGCTGAGTTCACCGGGAGGAGCTCAATGTCTGTGTTGATAGTGGTCTGGTCGAACGGGCAAGCCTTGCGGTGGAGTTTATTCAGGCACATCTTGCAGACAGTATGGCCACAACCCAAACTGATGGGCTTTCGAATTGTTTCGTCGAAAGTCTGAGTGCAAATCGGGCAGGAAAGGAAATCCGTCCACTGTGGAGCTTGTACAGGCATTGCTTCTGGAGTTACAATTCACTAACATACACACGCACACGCACAAATATCTAAAGCAAAGATTCCACTGGAATCAAAATCTTTGAAAAAAGTTTATCTTTTTTTAAATATTTTCTGTAGATACAGTCAGCACATAGTGTGAAATATAACCTGGAAAACAAAGAAAAAGAAAACAAATGAGTCCTCCTTTTAAAATTAAACTGTCCTCTCATCCTACTACCTGCAACTTTCATACCACAGCTATGTCACCACAGCCTACGTTTTTGCACTTTTACAGTAATAGAGCCATAACAAGACATGTAGTCTCAGCCCCTCGGTTTAAAGACCGGGGATAGACCCCAGAAAGATGAAGTAACTTGCCTAAAGTGACATTTGAAGTTAGTAATAAAATTTAAAAGAAGCAGGACCTAAGTCTCTCAAATGTATCTAAATCTATGGTTGTTTTATATTTAAAAATTAGCCTTTTTAAAATTTATTGATTTAGAGAGGGAGACAGACAGATATGAATTGGTTGGTCCACTAACTCATGCATTCATTGGTGGATTCTTCCATGTGCCCTGACTGGGGATTGAACCTGCAACCTTGATGTATCGGGACAACATTCTAACCAACAGAACTACCTGGCCAGGGTCTAAAACTTAGCCTTTTTAAAGTGGTTAATTGTATTCTAGTTTCTAATCTGCACACACTTGCATGACTCTGTTCACCTGTGAAATTTCATCAAGCTCTACACTCAGGATATGTACACTCCTATTAAGAGGGTTTTTTTAAAAAAATTGGCCTAAAAGAAAAACCATGTTAAAATACTTCATCATCAAATTTGGTATGAGTAATGAGATAAAAAGAGACTAGGCTTTTATAAGGTTTATTTTTAAGGATTTTAGATATTCTTAAGAGTTTAATTTACTAGTAGATATCGTTAAGCCCCAGGCACAGCCTATACTTATTGCTGTAGGATACAGGAATTTGTTTTCAAACAAATTCTTAACAACACAGTTAGTATTATTTACTTCAAGAGACTTTTTTAAATCTCCCACCTTTAAGAATGACAGAATAATTGTCATTTACCAGAACCCAGATACAATCAATTTTCACTGTCTACCCTCTATTTTTGGTGGAAGATAAAAGCCAAACCACAAAACTCATCATACGTGTCGCAGAAATCTTCCTCGTGTAGAACCCCCTACCAGAAACGTCTAGCACGTACCTTAACAATACCCATCACACTTGCTCTGGCTGTAGCATCTAAAAATGAGAGCTGATGCACACAGCAGTAAAGGAACAGTAGTATCACAGATTCTTAAAGATTTGATTATGCTCAGTAGACTACTTACAAAGATTTGTAAAATCTTGTTTAAGCTGTAATTAAGTAGGGAAGTGATCTACACATTGTATTCTTCAAGTATTTCACTTAATTCATGCTTTACTGAAATGACTCTACCTTAAATACAAGCCCATTACTGATGGGAACAGTTTGTAGGAACACAAAACTTGTATCCACTCATTCAGCAAATATTTAACCAAGCGCTACTGCGTGCCAGACTCTGCTGGACTGTTGGAGGAACAGTGAAATGGCAGAGTCATAATATCTGCCCTCTCAGTAACCTCAGTTTTGTTTGGATTTCTGCAAAGCGTGCTACCAGACAGACGGACAATGTAAAAACGCTTAATGGGCTAGCAGGCAGTCACCAAGTTAATTCGCTTTCAAGATCTAAAAGTTATTTACACGTGTGTTCAAATGGCCCTCGCAATAACAAGAAATAAAGAGAGTGCCCGAATTTTGATTTCTATGTTTTAATTATACTTTCTTTTTTAAAAAAGTATTTTGTTTATGCTATTATGGTTGTCCCAATTTTCCCCCATGATCCCCTCCACGCAGCTGCCCCTAATTATACTTTCAATAAAATAGATAATGAGTAGCTACAAGTATGTTTATATGAAATTATTACTACTTAATATAACCAGAGACATTGAAATTAAGAACAATCTAACAATGGCCAGAGGGGAAGGGGGAGGGAGGGAACAGTGCGGGGAAGGGTTTCCAGGAAACACTATAAAGGACACATGGACATAACCAAGGGGGAGGGTGGGAGCGGGGGAGGGTGGTGGGATTGGCTGGGATCGAGGGGAGTGGTGGGGGAAAAATGCAGACAACTGTAAATGAACAACAATAAAGTAATTTTAAAAAATTATTACTACTTAATAAGTTGAGACTATCACCTGGAATGCTAAAATAGACGGTACAGTTTCTGGTTACTCTACTGAATACTAACGGCAAATGCCACAGTTACGCATGGAGTTGCAGAATGCTCCAAAATAGAGAATGAAAAAAGGTAAGTGTTTAGAGGACATAATATTCAAAACAAGAACTAGTTATCAGTCAGAAAATGTTTGCTGATGCTGATTAAACTATCACCCACATGAGCGTTTCTCTAGATTGGCATGGCTTTATATTAACACCGACAAAGGATCTGATCCAGATGTCAACCCCTGAAAAGTACAGTTAACGGTTCCTTACTTTTTACTAGTAAGGCCTGCAGAGAATTTGAAATTTGCTAATCATAAAGTTAAGGTAAAACACAGCACTTTATTCCCTTCAACACTACAGACTATACAAACCCCACAGAACACGAACGATAAATGTTTCACCGCACATCATTATAATCCTTACTACTTATACAACTAAGTGCCACATACTGTGCTAAACGCCTTACGCAGAGCAGACCTACAAAGGGCAGGTAACTATGACAGCCCATTTCACAGATATGAAAATGGAGGTTTAGACAGGCTGAGTAGGCTAAAGAGAAATACAGGTGAGATATTAACTTGGATGTTCTGGCTCAAACTCTTAACTGTACCACCAACAGATTAAAGGTTAATTATAAAGAGGGAAGAACTACTTGCAGTTCCATTTAAAAACCGATGTCACAGAGCTGCATTCCCTACTGGCTACTGGCTCACAGTAATTCTAGTCTTCCGGCAAGCTTGTTGCCAAATCTAATGGTCGGGTGGTTGTTCTGATGGTACTTGTCTTCTCAACAAGATATGACACAGGACCGGTCCCTCCTTCTTGAAAGGGTCAGTGAGCCCCAACATCCCCTCAGCCTTCCCAATTCGCTGACGGGCTCTGCTTCTGATCTCTTAACTCCCAAATTTGGGAGTCAGCATGTCTTCATCTCCAGTTTCCTTTCCTCATTCTCTAGCTAAAAACCTGAAATGGTTTCCTAGTACACTTGGAATAAAATTGGGATTTCTTATTCTGGTTCACAAAGCCCTAAATGATACGACCTATAATTTAGCTCTCCAACTTTCTCTAACCCTTGTCCCCATCCCCTCTACTCTCTAGCTACCCAAAGTGAAGCTCAGTCCCAGCACGGAATGTTAGTACTGGGTTGGTCAAAAAGTCTGTTACATTTTTTCCATAAAATAAAGACACAGTTTCCATTTTTCACCAATTGGAGGTGAAAATTGATTTGGATATTTTGAGTATGTTGGTAATCTCCTGCTATTGGCTTCTAGTGGGTAGAGACCAGGGGTGCTGCTAAACATCTTCCAGTGCCTGAGACAGCCCCATAGGAAAGACTTATTTGGCCAAAATGCCAACAGTACCAAGAAACTTCGCAAACCGCTTCTTACACATTTGATCAGTCACAGCACCTTCTCCACACACTGTGCAGATCTGTTTTTGCATTTCAGTTGCGTTTTTTTCCTTTCTCGAAGTAATAAAGCAAAATACACTGAAAATGATGCATATCCTCTCCTACCTTCAACATTAAAATGGACAAAAATTCACCAATTTTGGTAAGTTTTTTTAAGTGCATGCTGATATGACAGCTGTCACAATACAACCTTAACGAAACTGTTTCAAATGAAGTTAAAGATAACTAAGCACTGCTACAGCCATTGTAGGGAAAAAAACGAAACAAACTTTTTGGCCAACCCAATACTAGTCTCTCTGTCTAATGTTTGAATTGGAGGCCACCCTTTATCATTTATAATAGAAGCCACCAAAAATGTCCACTCTCCAGAAGACCTCCCTGACCACTTAAAACTCTAAAATAACCTCTACATCCCTCTCTAGTCCATCACGGTATTTAAATTCTGTACCAAACACGCCCATCATCTATAAATTGCATTTTCTTGCTTGTATCTTCATGTCTTCACTCAATGCCTCTGTTCTTCTATCCGAATAGAGACTGTGTGAGAAAAGAAATGTGATCAGTGTCATTTGCTGGGAGAGCTGGAGCGTCTCACTATAACTCAGGTGCACTAAATGTTTTGCAGAGAATTTCAAAGAGTTCGCAGAACGGTGAAAATCTACTCAGATCTCTAGGGCATTTAAAGACTCAAATCTGCATCTTTCTTTCACGAATCTTAAAATTTGAGATTTCCATATTCCAGCAGCACGGAATATGGAACAGGCAGAAAGAAATGGTCAACATCTGTTTTACAGACTTAAAACACTTCACTGATCTCCCACATGAGTTCAGATCAGTGCTGTTATATAAAAAGTTTTCCAAATCATTCTGTTGTAACAAGAACTGTTTTAAAAAGAATCATAAAACTTTATTGTAAAGAATATCTTTGAGAACATCGAATTCTAGCCTAATTTTTCAGGATGAGATAACAAACATTTATTTATGTTCCTATAACAAAAAGTACTACAAAACTTTTGGAAACACCTCTTTTCATTTAAAACCCAGGGAATTTGGAATCATTTCCCTTCTTTTTTGCAGAGAACTAAAATAACATTCAGAAAACTTGTCCGAGATCACACAGACGTAAGTAAGTGGCAAAGTCAAGTCACAACAACCTCAGGTTAACGCTGGACACTACCGCCCTATGTAAGTCCCACTCAAAGAGAAGTAACACAATTTCACTCTAAATCATGCAGGGTGGGGATAAGAAACCAAGTTGTCGAATCCGTCATTTTAGAGTCCCCTACACCCCCTTTGGATCACTCTGCATATAAACTCATTGCTGAACCTCTGAATTTAAAAAGTATCTTCACATAGTAAAGCTACAATTAGTACCCTGGCCAGGTAGATCAATTGGTTAGAGCATCATCCCAAAATACCAAGGTTACAGGTTCAATCCTGGGTCAAGGCACATGTGAGAATCAACCTATGAATGCATAAATAAGTGGAACAGCAAATCAATGTCTTTCTCCCTCTAAAAATCAATAATAAAAAACTACAGTTTGCAATATTTGGCTTAGATCAGGCATCCATTAACTTTGGAAACAATATGTAAATTATATACACATGCTCATTCTTCTGGGAATACGATCTATGACTTTTACCAGAGTTCTCAGAAAAGATTTTGCTTGCAGGGGGCCAGAAATAAGAATCACTGACCCAGACATGCTGAAATAAAATAACAGTTGAAAATATAAGAATAAAGAAATAATAGAAACAATACGTTATATGAACATATACTTCCTCTGCATTTATACCACAATCTCAACAGACTCATAAAAATGCTTAAGCAATATTCCTGTGGGTCAGAAAAAGTTCCGCGATTACAGCGAAGCCCCGCCCATCCCAACAGCCCCAGCCCTGCCCCATCTCCACAGAGAAACCACTGTTGGACTCTAACTTCTTTATCTTTGTGAGTAGATATGCAGATATATCATTAATTAGAAAGGACTGTAAATGCTGTTATTCACAACTATTCTATCTGTTCATGAAACCAATTTTCCATAGAAATTTTCCCTAGAGCCGTTTTCCCATTCCCAGTAAAAATTAAATATTGTTATTGGCAAAAAAAAAAAAAAAAAGGTTTTGGTCTTTCTTACGTAGCCTGCCCCGGGGATGAAAACCAGCAAACAAGAAAGCATTCCAAGTCCACGTGCAGCCTGCATGGTCCCCTCATTAGCTACATAAGTAACGATGACACAACCAAGCACAGGGCTGACACTTGCGGTGAATGGCATGAAGGTAAAGCACGGGAGATGGAAGCAGACAAGACAGAGAGGATGGAAGCAGCTGTGGCGGGCTGTGTGGGGCACTGCTTCCCCGAGGCAGTGATATACACGGTAAGATCTGAAAGTTGAAAACTGAATGAAAATTATGGGGAGAATAATGAGTGCTGTGTGTGTGCAGACTCCAGGCAAACGGAAAGCATGACCAAAGGTGTGGAGATAAGACAGAACACAGCACAGCTGGGAAGCTAGAAAACCCACACAACAGGAAAACCAAACAGTCAGAGGGCAAGCAGGAGAGAAAATCACGAGATGAGGACGGAATTAGCCAGGATCAGACACAGAGGGTCTTCTAACTCATCAAGGTATTTGGTCACCATGCGAAGAGGAACGAGAAGGCACTGCAGCGGCAGAAGTGGCCCCCTTTGTGTTTTCAGTACTCCCTGGCCTGCACACTGTCCTCGCGACCCCAGCCCACGGCGATCTCCTTCAAGGCCCAAGAGGACGAGCAGCCTACCCAGCCCCGTGTGGCCTCTCTCTCACTGCTGGGCCCTGAGCGACCTAAGGTCTGTTACACCAGCAGCACGCGCCTACTTTGAGAAAACATGACAGGTAGAAACTCTGACACGGGACAAAGACTGCAGTGATCATTCATATCACAGAAAGATAATCTACCGACGTATTCCTAATAGGGTCCTCCTTTATTTTTTTCACCCTCATCTGAGCTCACTTTTTCATTGCTTTTAGAGAGAGGATGTGAGGTCGGGGGTGGGGGCAGAGAGAGACGCACATCAATGTGAGAGAGAAATATTGATTGGTTGCCTCCCACACACATCCCGACCGGGGATCAAACCTGTAGCCTTTTGGTGTATGGGATGCTCCAACCAACTGAGCCACCTGGCCAGGGCATATAACAGGGTTCTTTTGAAAGGAAGGCTAGAAATCTTTGTTAAAAAAAAAATGGAAACACCATGTCCAAAATAGGAGAACAGTTAAACAGAGGTTATACCTGCACTATGGAAACAGATAGAAAAATTAAAAGGTTTAAAAGATTTATGCATAGAGAAATGGAAAGAGATCCAAAGTACGCTGTTAAGTGAAAACAAAACCTGTAAACCAATACCTATGACAGCATTTGTGCTGGGAAAACCCTACATTGTTAGTCTTGGTTTTAGTGGATGTAAATGCATGGGAGGAAAAGGTCTAGGAAGGTAGCTAACCAACCTAACAGCCATTACACAGCTGGGCAGTGCATACAATTGTGATTCATATAAATGTAAATGAAGTTTAAAGAATTAAAATAAGAGGAGCTAAGAGTACATTTAGAACACAATTTAGGCTATTTCTAAGATAAATTACTGTAAGAATACTCAAAAGTATTTCTCCTTATTAAATTGACCTTTTAGCACATTTGGATAAGCCACATCATCAAAACTTATTAGTTCTCTTAAAAATTCATTAAAAATCTCTATATATTTTCCTATAATTTATGTTTGAAAGAACTAGCATAATTCGTTAATTTTATATGTAATTATTCCCATCTCTACTGGCCTAGCAAAATGAGGCATATTGTTGCTAAACTCCTACATTTTCTAGTAAAACTTTTCTTAGACACAATTACAACGAACTTGATCAAGTAAACATACAGAATTAGCACCCAATTCTTCACTAAGAATAAAAGCATTCCTTTGACCATACTGATCAGTTTGAGAGACCAAGGAGAAAATAGTCTTTTACAACAAAGCATGACTCTGTCTGGGAAATCTGATGATTAATAGTAATGATTCAATTTCAGGGATTACAAAAACATAAGTCAAAGATTTCTTAGAGACTCAAAGAGTCATTAATTATAGTTATTAGATCTAAGAAGAATTTCTTCTTCATTCTTTAAATGTTTTTCTTCAAAGTCATTTTTCTAAACATACTCCAAGCTTCTCAAAGACAGTGTTCACATCATCTCCAACCACAAAACATCTAAAGCACACAGGACTTACGGCTTAAGTGAATGTAAGAAACATTCTTTCAGTCAAGAGTAAACATATAAGCCCTGGTTGGTGTGGCTCAGTGGATTGAGTGCCGGCCTGTAAACCAAAGGGTCCCCGGTTCGATTCCCACTCAGGGCACATGCCTGGGTTGCGGGCCAGGTCCCCAGTAGGGGACGTGTGAGAGGCAACCACACATTGATGTTTCTCTCTGTTTCTCTCTCTTTCTCCTTCCCTTCTCCTTTCTCTAAAAATAAAAATAAATTTTTTTTAAAAAAAGAGTAAACATATGAAATAAAATTACTAAAATACCAACATCCAGCTTCTTTACACTTCCTCAGAGTAACGTTTTATCAGGGGGAAAACCCTAAATGATTCTGTTAAAGCACACGCACAAAGCCTGCAGACAAATCTTTACGTCTTAGGGCTTGGCCTCCGTCTAGCTCATGAGGAATAATTCTACTGGAACCTTCCTAATCAGAAGCAGAGCATGAATGATGAGGCCTGTTTATTTCTACAAAAATCTAAGACAGTGACTGATGCTCAGTGATGAGAGCAATGGTTAACTTTCCCATCAGTTTAAATAAGGTCTACTCTCCTATGTAAATGGCAACAAGTGATTTTACCGCAGATAAGTGATAACAGATAGTACAGAATATACAATATAATTAAATGGAAATCAGTCCACCTTGAAGTAGGTCCAAATTAATAAGTATCATATCACTTCCCCAATAACAGACATATTTTTATACCAGAAAGAGTGCTCATGGAAAGCATTTAAAAGATGCTTTTATTTGGTGACATGCCTTGCTCATGTCCCTGACTAGAGTTACTGTACACATTCTGACATTTGACATTTCACTAACTTATCCCAGCCTCTAAATTCTGGTTAAAAACCATTACTTTTCAATCTCTAAGTGTTTACATCAATAAAATAAATCATTAATATTATCATTCGACTTTTCTCAGGATTTACAAAGAAATAAGACCTTGGAGTAAGGAAATCACCCCAGTGACAACAGACAGTGAGACCCGTGACTCACTCCACCAGCTAAGCAGCTGGTCTGCAGGACCAAACTCCACCTCTCACAGCTGCCGTGCAGCCACTCAGTTCAAACCCATGTCTCTGCAAAATTACAAACGACTGTATGCTGTGAGCTTCTAAGGTGTACCTGTGTGGTTAAAGCGGCTGCTAAGGGCTACTACAGACAAACCTATGACCACTCGCAGCCTAAGTTTGGCTGCTGAAAACAAAATCTAAACCTACCATAAATCTAAACCACAATATAAACTTCCACCAGTAACCAATATTTGTTAAGCACCAACAAGGTGTCAGCATTAGATACTATATAAAGAACATTTTCAGCATTCTATATATAGTATCTAATCAATTAAATGCTCAGAGCAATGTATATAGCTGTAATGTAATTATCTCCATTTTAAAGATAAAGAAACCAAAGTACAGAGAAGTATCCAAAGACACAAGGCAAGTAAGTGGCTGGTTCAAGCTCAGGCAGGGCTAACTCCAAACTGATACTTTTAAATCCTATAACACGAGCCCCCTTAAAGATGAAAGTTAAGAGTCAGTAAGGTACGGGAGCCTCTAGGGGTGAAGGAAATGTTCTGAAATTGGATCGCAGTGATGGTTGCACAGTTCTGTAAATTTATGAAAAATCATCGAATTGTGCACTTGAAAACAAGTAAATTTTACTGCATGCAAAATTATACTTCAATAAAGCTGCTAAAATAGTCATTAAAGGCTTTTCATAAAAAGTCAGTTTTTAAATGCAGTAACTTAAAAATACAAAGACACTTCAGATTTGTTATATAGGCACAGCAATATTTGGAGGTTACATTTACATAATACATCACAAACTGACATTTAAGAAACTGTTGAAAAATGGATTAACCATCTCCTCTGTTACAGGTTCATTTTATCTCTCTCTGATTTGGAGGGAGAAACATGGAGATTAGAATTCAAGTATCTACTCTGGGCCAGTCACTCCTCCGAGGCATTACTGTTCTCATTTTCTAGACAACTCTTGAGTTTCTGTAGCATTAAGTAACCTGCCTGAAGCTAAAGATGGTGGAGCTGAGACTAAAAACTCAGCTCTTATTTGAAGTTGCTTTGAGAAAGCTATTATACCAAACAAAACCTATTGTCTGCAAGAAGACAATCTTGATCCATTCCCACCTTCCCTGCCCTATGAAATCAGTTTAAGTCATTATTCTTGGCCTAACCTGCCATTTTTCCAGAACATTTCTGTAGCAACCAAGACATAGGGCAACATCAGAGAAAAGGTTTTAACTATCTTGAAAAATGAAGCTAAAAGCAAGAAATAAAAAAGAAGAAGAAATGAAGGTTTATTATTATAACCCTACTCACTGTTATCATTCCCAGCAGAATATCAATTAATTTACAGATAACATAGTAGTCTGAGATTTTTTAGAAGAATTAAGATTTTTCTAGCAATATCTTGTGAAGAAAGACCCAATTTTTGATTATAAAAATCTCTCTTCCTAAAATGTATGGATTAAATTGTAACCCTATCCTGTATACAACTTCCTAGATATAAATAATTCCATATGCTAATGGAGAAACATTTGGGGTAAGTATGAAGAGAACGGTTTATGATTTAGAGGGAGAAAGGCCTGAAAAATCGAACTTGACAGAGAAGGGTTAACAAAGCTGCACAGGGTTGATTCAGGTGTCTTACTTTCCCAGTGTGCAGAGGGACAAAAAGAAACATTTCTACCTTCAATTTAATTCCAAATTAAAAAGAAACAGTACAAAAGATAAAACCACTTCCCCCAGAGGCTACCTGATGGGAAGTTGAAATAGTACTCTAAGATGTGAATGGCAGTTTTTGACTTTGTATACATAGTCCGAGACTTTAGGTTTCTATTCTATGTAACAAAGTTATACATTGTGTATAAATGTGCTATCCCCAAGGGACAACCAGTAATTGAGAGGTGATAGGATGAAAAGGCCAGACTCAAAAGCATCATCTTTAAAAGACTGAGTTACTAAGCAGGAAAAATGTATCCATTATAGCAAAACAGCAAAGGGTTATTTTCTTATTTCAGTTTCTGCATTAACACTCTGCTGAGTAGTACATATACTATTCTGTCAAGTACATAAATATGTCATCACCAGCCCTGGCTGGTGTAGTAGCTCAGTGGATTGAGCATCGGACTGTGGGGCAAAGGGTCACTGGTTTGATTCCCAGTTGGGGCACAGGCCTGGGTTGCGGGCTGGGTCCCCAGTCGGGGTCACATGAGAGGCGACCACACATTGGTGTTTCTCTCCCTCTCTTTCTCTCTCCCCTCCCCTCTCTAAAATAAATAAAATCTTTAAAAAAAAGAAAAAAAACTATGTCATCACCAGTTAGTGGTAGTCCAATCATCAAGGACATAATGAGAACAGATAATCAAAATCAGAACTATTTTTTTTTTTTAAGGGAGAGAAATATCAACATGGGAGAGAAACATCCATCGGTTGCCTCTCACGCACACTCCGACCGACCGACCTGGGCTGGGACGGAAACCGCAACCCAGGCATGTGCCCTGGGAGAGAATCAAACCCACTACCTTTCACTTTGTGAGATGACACCAACCAAGTCATACTAGTCAGGGCAAAATCAGGACTATTTTGGAATACACTATGCATTTTAGTTGATCTGTCATCTTGTTAACTGCTTTCAAATGAAATACAATTTTTTTTCTTTTTTCTTTTATTGCCGTTCAAGTACAATTGTCTCCATTTTCCCATCACCTCTTCCCCCATCCCACCCACCCCCCAAACAAATTTCTGAAACCGGCTGTTCTCTTTGTAAAAATTGATGTCTCCTTAATTAATAAGGTTCTTTGCTAAATTATAAAGATAACTCAGTCCTAATATAAAAGAGTCAAGAATAAATTTTGAAGATTAGGCCAAATATTTTACTAAGACTCTAGTTTTTCGGGTCACATTTTGAAACCATCCTGCTATAATCATGGCTCCGTTTTATAGAGGAAGCTTGCTCCCAGTGTCCCCAGAAGTTATTTCGAGACACAATGACAAACCTGATTGACATGCAGTCAGTAACCTTGAAAGCAGGGAAAATGCTCACAACGAAAAGAAAATCTAACTTGTGCCTCATAAACCTCTATTTCAGATTGTTAAATACTAACCTACAGACTGAGGAATCCAATGAAACTGAAACATTTTAAGGGGCAGCACTAATACTGTTCTTTAACTAACCCCTCTTTGCTATTTCCTTCCCCACCAGCATGCTTAAACCCTTGTTCAGGGAGGTTAAAAAACACATTTCTATCTCCAACCTGTCTTATTTAATTGAAAAAAAAAAAAAAAAAAAGAGTCATTCAATCCCTGTCCCTGTCTGCTCCCTGACCCTTCAGTTTCCAAGCTACCACTCCTTCCCAACCGCTACTTAGAGAGGACCCTAAACTGGCACATCAACACCTTCTTACGAAATTTCATGGTCACATCTCAGTCCTCATCCTACTTTTTATACAGCATGGAATAACGTTGACCAGTTACTCCAGCAAACGCTACCCTCTTTTGGCTTCTATAGGGCGTACGGTCCAAGCACTGCACTGACTGCCGGGCCACGCCTTGTGTGCCTCTCTGGAGGGCGCCCCTTCTCTGCCTGCCCTTGGAGTGTACATGGTTCCCTCAGAACTCCTTCCTCACTTCTCTTCACAAACGTTCCTTGAGTGATATCATCGATGTATCTTCTCTCAACTATTGACTAGATGCTGATGACTTCCCGATCTATAGCTCAAGTTCAGAGGTCTGAGGGCCACGGCCATATAACCAGTTGGCTATTAGTCATCCGTGTCCAACTATGGTCTCAAATCATCTCAGCCTAAGCAGGTCTTTTGTTCTCGAAGTCGGAGACTGAGTGACTCAGCTGTTGGCAAAGGTGTGGGGACTCATCCCGGCCCACTTCCTTTTCCTCAAATCTCCTGCCTCAACTAATGAATCACCAGCTCCTATTCATTTTATTTCTTTAATGTTTCTTGAAACCCTCCCATCCATTCCCAATACCTAAATTTAGGCCACCAACACCTCTTACCCAGATTACTATGATAATTCCTTAACTGGTGTCCCTGTTAACACCATCCCCACTCAAGCAAAGCTAGGCTGTAAATGAACTGTAAAGTCCTTATAATCAGAGAATATCTTGGGTTTTCCCCTCCTCTCTTGCTGTGTGCTCTGTGGCTTTGATATAGAAAGAGCCAGCAAACCTATCAAGCTGGAATACTTGTTTTCTCCAATGGAAAGTCAATTAGGCTAATGGGAAACCTCAAAGCCTTAGCATCCACCACAGCACGCACAGCTCAACGAGGACATACGTACCAGACTCAAACGACACTACCAAGCAAGCCGACCTAGAAGGCATCCATGGAGTACTACAGCCAACAGCAGAACTGTTTTCAAATACACATGGAACACTATCTGTGACGGGCCATATGCTAGGCCAGCACAGGAACCCTGCAACTATTTAACCCTACTGGCTTATTTTAGAAAATGAACAAACAAAAACCAGGTGATGACATCTGTTTCTTTTGAAAAGAACCACAGGAACATTTTGTTAGAACACACTGAGAAACATTCAGAGGACTCAGACAGAAAATGGCTCCTAATCTTACACAAAGTGTGTTAAAGTGTGTCACACAGGCACAGAGCTACACAGACCAAGAAGGGCAGCCTGATGAACTGTCATGAAGTGAGCTCGTCGGTGTAGCCAGAACAGAAATCACCGGCACCCCAGAACGACCCCCCACCCCTTCCAATCATTCCCCCTTTATTCTTCCTCTGGGGTCACCGCCACTCCAGCTTCACACCGCACAGGAGGCCTGCCTGGTTTAAAGCTCTATGCAATGAAGCCATCAGTGCGCACCTTTGGTGCTGGGCTCCTTTCCCTCAACGTTGCAGTTGTCAGGTTTTATGCGTTTCAACTACTACAAAACATCCCCACTGATGTTTTCAGAATAGGCAACAGGTATTCAGAATGGGCAAGGTGCATGGGCAACATATTTTTTGCAATAGCCAGGTGATACTGGAGTATCTACTCTGACCTAGGGAATTTTTGCATTTTAAAGATATGATCTAACACATTTAATAATAATAAAATAGCAATAACATCAATGTGATTAAAATATTGCCCCTATAGTCTACTGGCTAAAGGCTTAAGAACATTTACATTACGTTCTGTTTATTTTTATGGACTGTATCTAATAGAATTTCAACTATTTCCAGGAAAAAAAGTCGCGGTGACTTTCAATTACACATATGTGAAAAATAAAGCTACAAAAATAAAGAGGTACACATTTACTTTCCATTTTAGAATTATTTCTGGACTATTATCCCAGGCAAAACTTCATTTTGAGTTTAAAAGAATGAACAAATTGCTACATGACCTTCAAACGCAGAAGCCTACAGCTACAACGTATCTTATTTATACACTTAGACCTTGGTTCTTGAACTTCATTTGTCCTGGGAGGCTGTTTGAGAAGCGATTTGTTTGAAAAACCATCATTTTTGTTTGTCACCTGAGAGACGCATGACTCATCATACAGGTTTCAGCATGAAAGAGTTGTCAAGCAGAGACTCGAGATCCGGAGTTTTGTTGAAGCCTGAGACATCTTTTTCATGAACAGCTTGGTCGAGAACTGAGTTGTTCCAGAGGGGAGACGTTCGAGAACCGAGGTCCGACTGTACATATTGTGGTTTGGAACAGGTATATAAATTATAAAGAAGGTATTTTGCTGATTCCCAAGTAGTAGCTACTGTTAGAGAACCTACTGATTTATTGCTAATACATCCGAATTAAACAGAAAACACTTCTTCCAAAGTATGCAGTGGCAATCTCTTAGGGGTTAAACCCACGCGTAGGTCTGGTAGTGGCGCGTGCGCTGCAGGGACGAGGGGGAAAAAGGCTGGTATGCCTAGTCTAACTGCCCTAGCTGCACAATAAACAGATTTACTAATACCATGTACACTCTGTTCTTCGGTAAAAATAGGGAGCCCTGCTTTCTTATCTTAAAAGATCATAAACAGTTTGTCCCACTTTTCCCCTAAACACAAACCTTTTCTCCATTTCCCTACGATGTGCGAACTTCCTCAGGGAGGGCCACACTTATCACCCAACCTAAAACGACCGGTCAGCCACCCCCCCCCAACTACCACCTCCCGTAACTGTGCTTCTCTCCTCGTTCCTGATTCATTTTTCTCCATAATACTTCTCACCATCCAATGTGCTTTTCTTGTACTTATTCTGCCATAGTGTGCACCCGCTACTACTAAAACGTAAATTCCGCAACGGCAGGGATTTTTTTGTTGGTTTCTATCTCCAACCTCTTTGAGTGTGTGCTATGCACCAGACACCGTACTAAGTGTTTTATACAAGCTTTATCTCAGTCCTCACGATGACCCTGTGAGGCATCACTATGGCTTCATTTTAGAGTTGAGGAAACTGAAGCACAGATGTTAGAAAAGATGTTCAAAGCTACATGGTAACTTAACTTATCCCTCCTTCTAAAATGGTCACTTCTTCTGCAGTCTCTATTTCTTTGGGGACACCAGTATCCAACCTGACACTCCATGTACTTAACCAGTAATCTGGTGATCATCCTGGATTCCATTCTCTTTTACCCCCTTAAAAAGCCTTGTTATCTCTGGCATCTGTAGCTGCCTGTCCATCTCTACTCCCCCGAGTGAGGTCTGTATTCATTCATTAAAAAACAAAAATAAAAACACTTATTGAGCAACTGCTATGTGCCCGACAGTGTCCGAAGATCTGAAGATGCAACCCTGAACCAAAAAAAAGGCCCTGCCCTCAGAGGGCAACAGTCTCTGTCACCTGGGTCACAGCGACCCTCTAACTGATGTCCTTTGCTCTTGCCTTCCTCCACCCCCCTTCACAGCTGCTACTGCATTTTCTTCTATGACAACCAACCCAACAGAAAAGGGCCAGAACTTGAGCAGACATTTCACAAAAGGGGAAAGCAAATGGCCAATAAGCATGTGATACACATATTAGGATATACATACATGTTATATGCTTACTGAAGAGTTACATACCACTACTCATGAGGGAAATTTAAATGACAATGACATACACCCACCAGAATGGCTAACATTTTTAAAACTGACAGTACCAGGGGTTAAAGAAAATATGAACACGTGAAATTCTCACACAACGCTGATGGCTATGTAAATCGGTACATTCACCATGGAAAACTGGCTATATCTACTTAGGCCAAACAAAATGACCCAAAAATTCTACTCATAGGTATCTATTTATACAAGAGAAATGACTACATACGTCCACCAAAAGACATACAAATATATAAAAACACTCACAACAGCTTTATTCATAAAAGCTGAAAACACACTGGAAACAGCCCCAAGGTGGCTATTCCCACAATTACCTAGAGAGATGGAACAGCCGGCCACCAGGTGCCACTGCCTCTTGCTTATGCACCAACTTCCCGGACAACTGCTCAAGACCAGTCCTACAGAGCGAACACCCCTACCTTCCAGACTCTGCACCTGTCCCCCAACTGGCCCCGCTTCCACTTCTCCTACCCCGTGTTTACAGCCAGTGTAAATTCTCTCAAAACAACATCTTTCTTCCCCAAACTGTTGACACAAAAGAGCCCGGTCAATCCTAGGATGAAGAATGTGCTGTCTTCTCCATCCAGCCCTGCCCCTGGTGGATTAGACTGCCTGCCCCCAGGGCCAGGTCTTTCTCTGGCTAGCATAAGTCTTTTTTTATTATTTCATTGCTTTTGAGAGAGAGAGAGAGAGAGAGAGAGAGAGAGAGAGAAAGAAATAACATCCACGTGAGAGAAGTATTGATTGGTTGCCTCCTGTACATGCCCGGGTGGGGGACAGAACACACAACCTAGGTATGTGCCCTGAACGGGAATCAAATCAGCAACCCCTGGTTATGGGACGATGCTCCAACCAACTGGGCTACACTGGCCAGAAAAGCTAGCATC
Source organism: Macrotus californicus (assembly GCA_007922815.1). Classification (NCBI taxonomy): domain Eukaryota; kingdom Metazoa; phylum Chordata; class Mammalia; order Chiroptera; family Phyllostomidae; genus Macrotus; species Macrotus californicus. The sequence goes on from VMDR010004813.1 coordinate 27,178, forward strand.
GTCTTAATAAACCCTTTCTTTTAGAAAAGCTTTTGCCATGACAATTTTTGTTTAACAATCCCAACTATGGGACATTCTGGGAAAGGCAAACTATGGGGACAATAAGAAGACCAGTGGCTGCTAGGAGCTGGCCTAGGGAGGAACAGGCAAAGCACAAAGGGTTTTTAGGGCAATGAGAATACTCTGTATAACACATGCTATCACGATGGGTACACGCTACATATTTGTCCAAACCCCCAGGTGTACAACACCAAGAGTGAGCCCTAATGTAAACTATGGACTTTGAGTGTCAATGCAGGTTCATCAGCGGCACCAAAATGTACCGGTCTAGTGGGAGACGTTGATAAGGGGGAAGAGCCACACTTGTGTGCAGGCAAAGAGTGTATGGGACATCGCAGTATCTTCTTTCCAATTTTGCTATGAACCTAAACTTGCTCTAAACAAGTTTTACAAACAAAAAAAATTTTTTAAATCAACAACTGAACCTGAAATTGCTCTCAAATATGAAGATTTTGTTGATAAAATTTGCTGTCCCCTCTGCCCTCTAAAATCATCAAATAATGTGATTTTGGCATTATGCACCAAAGAAGATTATTACAGTTTTATCTTAACATCTGAGTACGATGAATTACATAATGCCAGTCATTTACAGAAACAGGTGCTACTACTTCAATATTCAATGATGCTTTCGTAAGATTACCTGTTTAGGGTTTGTGACAGTCTAAATTACTCTTAAAAGCATTTAAAGAGATTTAAACATCACACTTTCTATTCTAAGAATTTTCTTATTTCAAAAAGCCAACACCTTAAAAAATATTGGTAGGAAGAAAACAAATTGGAGGGTCTTTTGTGCCCTTGTGAGGTTTTCACCCAGCTCAGTCCCACATAACAAAATGACATTTCTGAGACAACTGACTTGGATCAAATGAGTCAATGCCAAGAACCCATCATTCAATTTTTCTGAATAAATGTAATGCCTTACATTTATTTTAAGTTTTTAATAAATTTAAAGAAAGGCTAGATTCGAGCAAAGAGTGACAGTTTTAATCACAACAGTTCAAAAACTGCTACCAATGGAGTCATTAATGTAAAAATTGACACAAAAATATGTGTTTTAAAGGCAATAATTATAGGGAAAGCATTTCAAAATGAAGTTTAAATCAAGGGTGTGTATTTTTTTTTTTGAGTACAGTACTTAAATATGGAAGACTACTACTCTTTAACAGAATGTCTCCACAGAAATAGGCCTTTGAGCGAACATAACCAGTATGCAGAGAAGGTCAAAGTCATAAGAAGGTCACAAGCAGAGGTACAGCCCACCTCAAAACACAAAAGGGACTGACCCTGAGGCTCTCTACTTTTCAAGCTCTGGAAACTTTAACATGATGAGTTTAGGAAAATCCAAGTTCATATGGTGACCCATTTGGACTGTACAGATCAAAATGTATTTGAATAGAATCCAAATGTAAATCAGCGCCAACAGATAATTCTGGAAAACAATAATGTTTAGTTAAATTCTGTTCATCCTTGCCAACCGGCTCATGTTAGTACTGGAAATTAATTTATCTAAAATGGGTCACACTTGGAGAAAAAAATTGCCATCATAAATTAAAGAAAAAATACCCACTAAATAGGGTAAACCTCTTCATTTAAGATTCTAATTGTTTAAAGAATAAGATAATACATCACTATTGATTAAATCTATAGCAACAGTCTCTGTAGTTTTGATTTATAAGTTTTGAATTACACAGTATATAATCAAATAGCACTCCACCATCCCTTCAAAAGTGATTCTAACTTCAAAAATGATTGTTAAAGCAAACCCAACAATGGAGATCCCAAGAGAGAGCTGGAAATAGGGAGGTCTAAATTCTCATCTCAGCTCTGCCACTTATCAGCTCTGAGATCTATACACCTTGGACAAGTATTCTAAAGGAGTAGAGGAAGGTAGGAGAGAAAAGGGTGACCCCGGAGAGGAACAAGGAAGAGCGGCCTGAAAGAGGAAGGATGTCCTGATAGGAAGCGGAGGAAACAATGCTGCCATGAACAATATTTGGAAAGGTTGGGTCTTTGGGGGAATAAGGGATTTACTTATTTTTTTTAATTTTTTATTTTTTTGACTTGGGAGAAGAGAAATATCAGTCTGTTGTCCCACTTATTTATGCATTCATTGGTTGATTTGTCTATGTGCCCTGACCAGCGATCAGACCCACAACCGTGGTGAACCATGACTGAGCTACCCAGCCAGGGTGGACAAAGCAGTGAAAATGTAGGCTTAAGGATAAATTGAGGCCTTGTAAATAGATAAGTTCTCTCTGAGAGTGAACACAAATGACGAACTGGACCGTGGGGAAACAGTCTACATACTACACTCTTCAAGAGAACTTTTCTGGGATGATGGAAATGTTCTGTATCTGTTTCTCATATACGCTTCTTGTATGTGCTCCAACCAGAGATCAAACCTATAACCTGTGGGCAAGGGGACAATGCTCTAATCAACTGAGCCACCCGGCCAGGGCTTCATTACTAAGTGAGGGAAGACAATCTTGCCCACAGAACTGTACAACACAAAGACTGAACCCCAATGTAAACATGGACTTTAGTAATAATTTATCAATACTGGTTCATCAGTTATAATAAATGTACCACACCAATGCAAGATGTTAACAGAGGTAACTGTGGGAAGCTATATATGGAAACTGTGTATTTTGATGCAATTTTTTCTATAAACCTAAAACTATTAAAAAAATAAAGCCTATAAAAATGTTTATATTTAAGTAACCACATGTAGCTAGTGGCTGGTATTAAACAGTACAGATCCATATTAAAGACAGGCTGGAGGGAAGAAAATGGGAACAGTATTTCATCTCTGACCACCAGCCCCAAAACACACACACAGTTAATGCTAAACTGCACGAAGTTTATAAGTAGTTTGAATATCAACACTTTATAGCAGAACTGTGTGTTTCAAATACTCTAGATGAATAGTTTTCTAAAATGATTTTTGTTAAACAAAATTTAAGGAGGAAAATAACATTTATTCAGTGGGTACTACATGTCAGGTACTAACTATACGGTGTATGTTATCTCATTTGAATTTCAAAACAATCTGAGGGAAGGTATTGCCATTTCTGTTCTTACAGATGAAGAACCATGAAGTTTCAGTGATGGAAGATGAGAACCTAGCTAGATCCAACTCTAAAGTCTATGGTCTAATAGACTCTGTATATATTTTTATGATTCCTAAAATTACAAGCATAACTGAATTTTCCCTACGATAAAGTTTTCATCAGGAACTCTTAAAATCTGGAGCCATCTTTTCCTTTCTCCTTCTCCTCTAAACCTTCTGACTAAGTCACATGGCACAACACAACAGTTAATTAACGATACACTCGGAGTCTCACGAGCTCCCACCCCTCCATAACATGGCCAGTGTGGTTTTCTCCCTGCCACCCTCCTTGCGGGCCCCTTCCCCACCATACTGCTTCCACTCCCACCTCTGACTGGCACCTTTTAATCCACTGTGGGATCAGAAGACAGACAACCAGACTTCTTAGAATTAGTACAAAGCAACAGATCTTCTAAGCCAGTGTCTTCGTCAGATGACTCAGTTCATTAATCATGTGAGAATTAAAGGTCTTTTTTATCTACTTATTCCAAACTGGAAGCAGGATAGAGAAAACACTGTTCTGTAGCAAAGCTGGAAATATAACAATTCTGTTTCATTCACAAACCTCCACTAAACTACATTCTCTGAACATCACCCACTTAAAGATGTTATTTTTATGATTAGATTTAGTGTACTAGCTTTTCAATAAAGGCTACTATAAAAATTAATGATATTTAAAAACACAGAAATATATTTACAAAAAATTGATACTATCCTGAAAAAAATACTCACTGTTAAAAAGAGCAGAACTTTTACTGCATTGAGCCCTAAATATTCTTATATAACTCTTTCTCATAACTTCTTAAGTTGTCCTAAGACCTAAAATTATTAATTATATTTTTGCTAAAAAGGGAGAGATTAGTATCAAAATTAAAATTCCTTCCCACCTAGACCTTCTTTACTAATAGCGTGAAATCTGTATTTCACTTCTTGTCACACATTTTAAGATTTCAATTTAACTAGGGGAAGTACCATTCTGAATTTAAGCTAAGGATAAAAGAATATTTTAAAGGCCAAAACAGAAACTTCAAACTTAGGAGAAACTTTCAATTTACAAAAAGTCCAACTTTATTACATTATCCCAGAAAGAAAAACAAACCTAATTGTTTTGTTCCTTAATCAACCATCTAAAACAATCCAGAAAAGCTAAATACCGATTGGTTGTATAACAGTGTCTTATGTTCTTAGAGTGAGTCACATATAAAACCAAGATCAAGGTTCTAAGATTTATTAAACAAGAGGTTAAAAGCAGAGTGTCAGACAAATCGTAACTCCAAATATTCTCAAAAACTAGCTGAATAAAATGCTCACAAAGTTAGATTCATAAGGAAAGAATCAAAGAGTTGCAATCTAACAATCATTCCCCAATATACCCTCAAATAAGTCCAAATGAGTCTGTGAATGTTCCAGGTTGCTTCTCTACATTGAGAAAAACCAAAAGGCAAACAAAGTGTGGATAACAGACTAAATAAATCACTTACACTTGTATGTAACACTGAAACTTAGTTAATGCTCACAACCCAAGAGGAAATACAAATAGAGAGTTTGAGTACAACTCCTTCAGAGTGATCAAAACTAAAACTGTAAATTGTTGTGATTTCCAACTTTTCTTCCGTAAAAAGTCCCTGGCAGCAGCCTACTGTACTTGGAAAAGCATGCAAAGAATGAGGCCGGTTTTGATTGCTAACAATCATATCCCAAAGTTTTCTTCTGCAATTTCAACTATACATAGCATTCTTCTTCCATCTTGGCTCAAAACGATTTTCCATTAAGTCCAAAGAGACAGAAAGTAGAAAGGTGGTAGCCAGAAACTGCTTAATAAATACAGTTTCCTTTTGGGGTGACAAAAATATTATGGAATTAGAGGTGCTAGCTGCAAAACACTGTGAATACACTGCTACTGTCCTGTTTACTGGTTAATTTTATGTTATATGAGTTAAACCTCAAGAGAAAAATGAGTGTTAAGATAGATAAAATTGACCCCCTTAGAACGCTTTTCTTCTTCAAAATACTGCTACCATGTTCAAATTCTGTTTAGATCTTAGAGATTTTTAGCTAAAATGCATTAAGTTAAATTATTACCATCTTTGCTCAGGAGTATACTGACGTCAGTGCTAAAACGTTCAACAAACATCAAAAGAATATTGCTGACATATACTTGTAAATAATCTCAAAGAAAAATATCAATGAACCTTAAAACATTTATTCCTTTATGGCAGAATGCAATTTCAGTCAGCTTAACTGTGCATGCAAGGTGAATTCAAAATTTTTACTAGATTTCTTTTCCCGAACCTCAACCAATCAGGAAAACGTGAACTGTTAAGAAGTCTGTAACGTTACATAAAAAGAAACAAGCACAAGAATGACCAACAAGGACATAAATAAAGGTGCTAAAGCCAACTGTCTTGGGGATGCAGGGCAACGTTACTTCAATTAGTACGCTTCACACTTGAAAATGTATAGACTCTGCCTTAAGAAACTTTGGAGTGAGAGAAATTCCTTTGTATAAATGCCTGACAAAATTAATCTTCTGTCATAACCTCTAAGGCTAGTCCAAATCCCGTCTAGACTCCAGTATTAAACAAAAGAGGAGTCTTAAAGGGGATGCTATGGAACAGGCTCATTTTGAGATCTACTGTGACTGTTTCGATGCGGGCCAGTCTGAGAAGGTAAATCCACTGGAAACCAACCCCAAAGATACACGCACTCTTGAGCATTGACAGGGCCAGAGCTAAACCAGGTCAGTACACCCTGCCAAGGAACATCTTGCTCCGAGGTGTCCACCAAACAAGGATCATTTATCAGTTTATTCTTCACTCGGTTGGATGCCAACCACTTTCAAGATACATGCAAGTGTAGACCGATTAGACCCCATCAAACTCCATTTCAAGCCCTAAGATCTAGAGATTAAACAAAAAATGCTGCAGAATTCTAACTGGTCTATGCCTTTTAAAAACGTAAATGAAGAATTTCAAATGTGGGCCCACTCAACTGTGAACACCACTGAAAGTTACTGAAGTCATTTTTGAATTTTCATTATGTATTTCAAAGGCACAACTTAGTAACTGCTTACATAACAAATTCGAGTCATGAAACAATGGTAACAATTCCACAAGTCTGTCCTATGTAAATGACATGAGTTTCTATACTCAAAGTATGTAGACCTGCAAAAGTAAGTGTTTCTTTTGTCATTCACATGAATAAATACTTTCTCAAACTTACAAGTAATTATTTGGCAGAATGCAAATAATGATAATAGAAAGGATATCAGGGCTAAAGGCAAGTGTATTACAAGACACAGTTCATGGTCAAAACAAGATGTTTCAAAGTTTAACTTTGAGACATATGGTAGCAGTAATAAAGCATCTAATTAGTGTCACGAGACCTAGGTTTGAGTAAAGTTTTACCTATTAATTATGTGACCTTTTTGCTAGTTACTTAACTACTCCTAGCCTCAGATTCTTCATAGATAAAATGAGAATATTACAGCCTAACTAGGAGGATTAAATGAGAATGTTTTTATTCATTCCACAAATTTACTTGGAAAAACTTTAATTTTTTATGTACAAAAAAACTTTTTCAAATATTTTCAAATAAATCAAACATACATTAACTTTCAATATTACCAAGAAAATGCAAATCTGATTCTTAAGCTATGGTCCCAAAACTTCTCAGAAGAAAATTCTTAAATATTAGTTGAGAAATTCTGAACTGAAATAATCAGAATAAACATTGATAATGAAGATATGACAGTTGAGAGATCACATCTTTAAGAAGTTTGGGCAAATAGAAACAGAATTCTCTAAGAGATTTCTCAATGTTAAACAGAAATAGGGACCCAGATTTAACCCATAAATTGCTGGATCAACATCTAATTTCAAATACAAAACCTTAACACTTAAAAAGCTTTGTTTTCAGAGAAATGATATTAGGTACAAGGCAAATTAGTCCTTGACACAACACTAGATTTTTTTCCATAATAAAGCACACTAACCACGTACAATTTACAAACTTTTAAGTTACTAAAACTGTTGTAATAGCTTTAGGGTCCCAGAAACATTTAAGAATCATTGCAATACAGACTGTACTTGCATTCTGTACTGACCTAATAAAACTCAGCGTAAAAAAAAAGAATCATAGATTTGAGCATTTAAAAGTTTCCTTTCCGAAACTTATTCCCAGAAAATTCACACTAGCGGGAGCCCTGTGAAAGCTGTTCTTTCCCCATGACCTACGAAGTCCAAGCGTGCACATTACTCAGGCTGTACATAAAATGAAAGTCATTCATACGCGTCCACTCTAGCTCAGTCCTCCACGAGACAGCCACACCTCCATGTGTGTCCAGCTGCTAGTCTATTCACTGCCAACGCTGGTGGAAGAACGAAGCATAGTGCAGCTCATGAAGTTTCACATACTACATAACCTGGAAATGCTCTGAACTACTACGAACACGGGCGAGCAACATTAACCGGCATGTTCTCTGCACAATCTTCCTTTTAAGAATACAGACTCGCTGGGTCACACCACTTAGTGTTGAAGACTGGCAAGCAATGCACCCAAACAACTTTAAGACAAATTTCTGCACACCTACGTAGAAACTGGAATAGAAGTTACTTGAATCATTTTTCTCCCTCCCTTGGAAATGGGCTTGGTAGACGCCTTTTAAAAACTAAGTTTAGGAGAAACAGCAATTCCTTGTTGAAGTTTTCATACACCACCACCGTAAGGGCAAATATCGTGAGCAGCTGTCTCTTGATAAGCCCAAAAGCAGTCAAAACAGAACAGTTGTTTCCAATTTTTGAAAATTACAACAACGTTTTGAAATCGTATGAAATCTGCTTTAGAAAGCAAGTGTCAGACTCCAGGGAACGGCTAGGTCTGGAATAATTTTAGGACAAATTACCGAAAGCCAAAATTAGAACATGAGACAGGACACACGAAGTTCCAGCCGTGCAGACGAACCCTCCCGGCTCCTGAAGGAGCGGCCCCCCCCGGGCCCATTCCACGCTGGTTGCCGTTGCTTCTTCTGCGGCTCACGAATAATGCACAGCGCTTCGGGGGAAGAAAAGTTCTATTCAAACACTGCAGTTTGTCTCCGCGTTGCCAGTAAGTGGCTTTGTTTCCAGATTCGTGGACTGTTCGCGGATGTCAGGAGTTCCCGGGGCTCCCAGACCGCCCTTGTCCCCCTCGGACCCAGAGATGTTTAAAGAGGAGGGGCGTCCCTCTGACCTCCATCCCTCTCCATCCCTTCTCGCTCATCACCTTTGACTTCGCCCATTTTCATGGCTGTTGCTGCCCTTACGTTGCTTTCAAAAAGACACCTGCACCCACAGCGTTCCCTATCTCGCCACCAGGAAGAAAGCCGACTATCTGGCTCCATCTCCAGGGAAGGAGACGTCGTAAAACCCACTCGGCCGGGGCAGGGAGCGCCTTCAGGGGCTGGGGACCCGAGCAGCCCGGAGAGGGAGGGAGGCAGAGGCGGCGCCTGTTTACAGACGCCTTCCCCCCCGCCCCCACCCCAACGCCACCCCGCAGGCTGGGGGATCCAGAAGCGCTTCCCGGACGCGGTCCCCTCCCGGCCGGGCCCCCGCAGTCACGGAGGAGATGGGCGGCCGGCCGGCCCCCTCCCTCCGGCCGAAGCCCGCGCCCCCTCCCGCGGCCCAGGGCGGTGTCCCCACCTCCCCACGGCCTACTCACCCCGCGGGCCCTCCGGGCGGCAAGCCGAGGCCTGAGGCCTAAAGGCCGCTGGCCACTGACAAGCCCCCCGGCCGCTCGCCGGGCCTGGGGCCGGGCGGGCGGGCGGACGCGGCCCGGGCGCCGAGCACCGGCTGGGACGGCCCCTTCCTCGCCGCCGCTGCCTATTGTTCCCGACCCAGGCCGGGCCGCGCCGCCCCGCTCCCCACGCCGCCGCCGCCGCCGCCGCCGCTCGCTCACCGCGCTGGTCCGAGCAGCAGCTCCTCTCAGCTCCGAGTCCCCGCGGCCGTCGCCACCGCCGCGGCAGCCGCCGCCGCCGCCGCCGCCGCTGCCACCGTCGACTCGGACTCTGTCCCAGGCCGCCGGGCCCCGGCCGTCGCCACCGCCAGCGCCGCCTCCGGCCCCCCACCTGCTGCTGCTGAGGCTGCTCCGGCAGCAGGGGCCATCTTGTTGGTCGGCCTCCTCTTCCTCCTCCTCCTCCTCCGCCCGGTCGCTCTCGTTCTCGGCCCCTTCCTCTTCCTCGGGCTCCCGCCCGCCCCGGAGACTGGGGCGGAGCCCAGGGCGGAGACCGGGGCGAGGTCCCTCCTTCCGGGGGCGGGCCCATCGGAGGGCGGGGTCATCGGAGGGCGGGGCCAGCGCGGGTGGGTGGCTCTGAGTCACCCGCCGCCGACGCCCCGCGGGGAGGCTGGCGACGCGCTCCGCCCGGCCAGGGAGCGCAACACACCCAGAGCCGGCGAGCAGGTTCCTCCGTCCGCCCGCCCCCGCGCCCCTGCGCCCAACGGGCAGGTGGCCAGACAGTGAAGGTGAACTGGAAAATTCCCGACGGTGCCATCCCATCCCGCACTGCCTCAACCCCTTGGCTTTCTCAGCTCCCGTCCCCCCGTTCTGATTGTTCCTTTGCATTAGCTCGCCTCCCCCACCCCAGAAGAATCTGTTCTTACTTCTTGTTATGCAGGTTCTTCATCGCGCCAGCTTGGCCTTAGTCACCCCTCTCAAGAGTTCCCAAAGAGTTCGGCCTCCCATCAGGGCCAACCGGGCCAAGGGCCCGCACACTCACCGCTCCCGAATGTGTCCCCAGGCCCCCGAGAACAGTAAGAGCTCTCTGGGAAAGAAGGGGCGGGGGCGGGAAAAGATTCGGCTCCTGGAGGAGCTCCGGGACCTAAAAGCTAACCTCGTGGTGACTGAAAGTTTCTTCTCCCTTTGGGAGAAGGGGTCATTTTGCTCTGGGGTAATGGCAGACCCCTGCCAAGCAATTCGGTTTAGCCAGGTCCTGCCTGGCGTTTAAGAAGGGAGAGACATGGAATGCTTTTCGTACCATGCAGCCCTAATTTCAAAATAAATCGTCTTATTAGAGGTGGTCCACAAATATGCACCCAGGTAGGTTGTAGTTCTCTGCATCACCATCCCCATTTTTTTTTTTTTTTTTGCCAAGGGCGCAAGAGATTTTGCTTTCCTGTCCTTTCTCCATTGCTTGCATCGCCAATACCACGGAAAGTGCTGTCTGTACTCTATTTAGAGAAGCTTCTGCCTTTATCGTGATAAAAGCCAGTCACTAGGACAGATAGAGTTTTTTCTATTATCTGTAAATAATATGTCACACACCTTCCTAAACTCTGGACTGGGGAGAGTTCTTTTTAAGTTGCTGGCGCTCTCCTGTTACTCAGATTTCAGCTTCTTTGTAGACCTATTGGTGTCTTTCTATTGATTGGAAATGCCTGCCTTTGAAGTGAACTAAATCTGTAACCTTGTCTTCAACCTACTAATTAGTAACCCCAGTCCTACAAAGAGCAAATTTCCCAGCTCCCACAGAGGGATTAGGCCAGCCTGCGCTAACCTAAAGGCCATATCTCCCACCTCAAACGCTCTGCCTCAGTCTTCTGCTAGGAAAAACAGATTAATCTGTTCCTGCTTCTCCTCCTCCCACCTTCTTTTCACTCCTAGGGAACCTTCCAAAACAGAAGGTTTTAGCGGCTGTTGCTAGGCAAACATGCCAGCTTAAGTTGCTTAGGGGAAGCCACTAACTTCCATTACAACCTAGCAACCTAGATAATATAATTCCTTGAACTATTAATAGTAGTACCTCAGTTGGGAAAGACTCTTCAAAGTTCCTTTAAAAAAAATAGAATTTTTAAGTTAAACTTATTTCATTAATATTTCAGTTAAAAATAAGTTTAAAGTGCAGGAGCTTCCCCAAATTCAATTTTAATGATATAATTAAACAAACGCTTGGCAGAAAAAGGAGAAGAGCAGCTTTGAAGAAAATACTGAAGTGTTTGCAATAAAAACTAATCTACAAGAAGTCATTTATATGCTTTACACTCCCCAGTTAGGCCACACATATAAGATACAGAGAATAATTTATCCCTTGAGGCTGAGTCTATTTAGAAGAAAGACAATGTGGTTATTCAGTGAGGAAAAAAAAAAAGATATTCTGGATTTTATTCCCAAATTAATTCTGTAAGAATTTTAGCAAGTGAATGAAGCTCCTCTTTTCTGATTATGCTGTTTAAAAGTTTTTACTATGTTATTGTTTATGTAATAGTAACATTTTTCAGGGTATTGAGAATTAACATAAATAAGATGAAATAAGATATATTGAAATTTAAGTTTTTTATATGTAACCTTCTGAACACCTAATATTGTATAACTTGTTTTAATCCAGTGAATTTTGTGTTAATACAGTGAAATAGTGTTTGAGAAATACCTTGAACTAAGATAACACATTAAGAATGAATTACTGAAGACAAACAGGTTAAATGTTTTATAGTCATTTGTACTTAAAAAAATCACTATTTTGTAGCTTTAACACAATTTAAACAATATAGTTTTATTTTATACTTTACTATTTAATTTTGAAATGGAATGCCTAAAAATTTAGACTCTGCCTGGTCCTCCACTGTTTGATACAGTATGAAAATTAAATGAGTCACTTCACATAAAGGACTTAGAACAGCACGTGGCACATAGTAAGTCTCCAGAATTTTTAAAAATTCACCTTATGTGTATGTCATTATATAGTCTTTGGTTTCTTGATCAAACCAGGATGTCGTCAAATGACATTTTTGCTCTTAGCATGAACCCTAAAAAGTATTAATACTGTTTTTTAGATCACATGCAAATCAGAGTAATGCCTTATGGATTTCTTTCGATGTATTTTCTGATAGGCCTGTACCATATTGTTTTTCCTTAGATTATGTATGTATGTATTTATTTATGAGAATAACCTATGCTTTCTAGGTTATGCTGAGTGATGTTTTTTAAAGCTACTACATTCCTTTAAATTGCTCTGGAATGTGTAATTGTCAACCTAAAGCTTTGTTTCATATATTAAGGCTAGAAAAGACCTTGGATAGCAACCCATTTATTTCAGCAAAGGAGACAGAGTCTGAGAAAGGCTGCGTGGATCATATATCTGACTCCTTATTTATAAAGACTATGTTATTGTGGAGGAGCCCAGAGAGCTGGAAAGGCTGGAATGGGAAGAGAAAATCCAAAGATGAATGTGTCATGTGTCCCTGCCTTAAAAAAAAATGTAACAGTGTAGTAGGAGAAATACAATAAGATAGGCAAGTTGATGAGTATAAAATAGATTATTGCATAGACCCTACAAAGTTCTATGAAAAGGCAGAAATAGTAGGAATCTTCATTCTAATGTCACAGAACCTACCTTTTGATAGGTAGCAATACTATGTATGAGATTAGAGGTGTACCCACTGGCACAGAAGTACAATCAGCTCTCCATTCAAGGTGGGTAGGGATGAGGAAGAATAAGGAATGGGAAATGGAAAGCGGGAGACTTAGAGTGTGGATGAACTGCAAAACCTGCTTAAAGTACAGCTGGGACCTGAGAATTCTTCGGTGTACATCATTCATGTAGGGGGACGGGGAATGACATCCTCACACAGGATAGGGAGTATCGGAGCTGAGTCATGTGCATTTTCTGACCTGCTTCAGGTAAAACAAGGGTGGGAGGCAGAGTGAGGCCTCTCTATCCTCCCTCCTCTGCCCTGTACGTGCATGGAGTCTTCATAACCTACTCCCTCCCCCAGTCCATGCTCCTATTACTAGCGTTCATTAGCTGTAAGGCATACTAGTGTTCACTGAGAGCAATCTCTAGGAAATAAATAAGAGATAGAGCACAGGTGCAAACACAAGGCCCGCGGGCCAAATCCGGCCCTCCACCTTGTTTCTACCCAGCGGCAGGGCCAAGCTCCTTGCCCCTAGTTAAGGAGTAGTTACATTATACAGTCCTAAAATTCCTTTCGGCCCCTTGAAGGCAACCATGAGGCTAGTGTGGCCCCTGGTGAACATGAGTTTGACACCCCTGGAATAGAGGAAGATGTCCCCATCAATTACAGGAAGGAAATAGGAGGAAACCAGTATTTTCTGACCTACCCTTCACCTCTAGAGTCTAGTCCCAAACGAGGCCCAAGTCATCATCTACAAACTAGGCCAAACGGGTTGCCTTTAGACTTCCTTAGGTTGCCTTAGATTCAGGGTTACAATTCAATGTAATCGTGGCAGATGTAACCCAAGTCAGTACTAGGATTTCCGGAACTAGGTCCCCGTAGACTTGATTTGAAAAGAGCTAAATAAAATGATGTTTCTGAGTCCTACCTGAAGTTACTTCTGAGCTGACCTACCTCCCATGAAGGCCTCCAACTCAACATGGAGCATGTCGGAATTTCAGCCGACCTGCTGAGACTTATCTCAGGGTGATAAGAAACAGCACCCCTTTACTGAAGAGGCATCAAACAACTTTCAACGAAGAGCCCCATTCTAGACATGACGTTAAAGTGTCGTAAGAGAAAGCAGCTCTGCTTTTCACTGGACAAAACTGTGTGGAATACTGTTTTCTTCGTTATTGTGTTAGTCTGCTAGGGCTGCCATGACAAATACCACAGACCAGACGGCTTCAACAACAGAAATTTTCTCAAAATTCTCTGGAGGCCAGAAGTTCAAGATCAAGGTGTAGGCAGGTTAGGTTTCTTCTGAGGCTTTTCTCCTTGGCTTGTGGAGGCTGGCTTCTTTGTCTGTCTTCACATGGTCTTCACTTTGTGTTTCTCTGTGTCCTAATCACCTGTTCTTGTAAGGACACCAGGCATATTGGGTGAGGGCTACCCACATGACCTCATTTTACCATAATTCTTTAAAGACCCTGTCTTCAAATAACACTACTTTCTAAGGCACTACGGTTTAGGACTGCCACATATGAATTTGGGGGGGGGGGAGGAATGGACATAATTTAGCTCATCACAATAATAAATGCTCATTTTAAGAATATCATACTTATGCCCTGGCTGATGTGGCTCGGTGGATTGAGTGCCAGCCTGAAAAGCAAAGAATTGAGAGTTCGATTCCCAGTCAGGGCACATGCCTGGGTTGCAGGCCAGGTCCCCAGTAGGGGATGCACGTGAGAGGCAACCACACTTTGATGTTTCTCTTCCTCTCTCTCTCCCTGTCCCTCTCTCTAAAAATCAATAAAATCTTAAAAATATATATCATACTTATGAATAAAAAGCACCCTTGTGAATGTACAATTTTAAATACACCCAGTTAAATACGAAGCTTTTCTTTTTCTAATTACTCCTTGCATCATAAAATATCAGTGGTTTTGAGGATATAAATTAGCAACCAGAAATGCAATACTAAAATAAAAAATTGACTATCAAAATTATCTGAGTAATACCACCAGATACTAGAAAACACGTACCAGAATGTGAATAGACTCAAGACTAGTATGAGAGGATTACTATTTATATAGCTAATAGTTTGAACCTCATTTAGAGTTCCATTTTGTCTAAATAAGCAATTATAGATATATCGAGGTCAAATACATTTTGTAACCCAATGACATCCTCTAGCACAAATGTATGATGTTCAGTATCTGTTGGGCACTCTTAGGTTTATCATGTCATGAGTCCCCAGTTGAGACATTCCTGTGTAAATCACTCAGGAAACCAGAATTTGCAAGTGTGCTTTAAGCAAGAAGGAGAGGAAGCTTCTTTTTGCTCCATGCCTTTATTTCTAGGATCCAGACTTGGGGGAGTCTTTAGGGTTCTTTACGATGGTCTGAGAGGTTAGGGGTTAAAAATGAGCTCTGCTCCCTGGAGGCAGGTCACGACCCAGATAGAAAGATGTCCCTATGGTAGAGTTCTCATTGAAGATGAATATTCAGCTTCAGCTTACTCCACAAGTTCATTTCCCTCTCATCTTCTCTACCTTTGAATAAAATCGTATGCGAAGGCTTCAGTCTTTTCGCAGCTGTGCTACCTTCTATCAACAGGAGGGTTCTGCAGCCGTAGTCTTTCTCACACGGGCCAGTGTAGCATCCGTGATGGGAAACACCTACAGCTCTCCCACAGGAAGAGCAGTCTCAAGGGATGAGAGTCAGAGTCCTCCTCCACCTGGCTGTTTGTCTTCTCTTGTCAACCTTGGACAGGTAGAAAGACCTGGTACTGACCCTTGCTCCACTACTTCCTAGTTCTGTGAGCTTGTACAAGTTAAGCTTAGAAAGTTTTGATTTCCTTTAAACTAAGGATTGTAAAATGTATCTAAGGTGGGTTTTAGGAGATCAAAATGAGAAAATACATGGAGACCCTCAAGTTCAATGCCTGACATCTAACAGACACTGAATGAATGAGAGTTTTATTTTTAAATTATACTAGGTACCATGTGCCACATTAGGCTGGTGATTCTGTCTTGCTGTAAACTTTTAAAAACTGTATTTCTCCAGCTCTGACACTAGAGATTTTGATTTGAGGTGTTGATGTGGGGGGCCAGGAATCTTCATTTTGGGAGGATTTCACAGGTGATCCCAATTTATCATCTCAGGTTAGAACCACTAATGTAGATCAATGGTCAGCAAGTTTTTTTGGTAAATGGCCAGGTAATAAATAATTTAGACTTTGCAGGCCATACAATCTCTGACAGAGCTTCTCAGCTCTGCCATTGCAGCAGGGAACCAACCACGGACTATGTAAACAAATGTAAACAAATGAGCACGGCTGTGTTTGAATAAAACTTTACAAAAACAGACAAAAAGAGACGGTAAGCTGCATGTGGCGCCCCAGACTGTTGTCTGCCAACCCTGTCTTATGTGAAGAGAGATTATGTTTACTATAGCTGGGGGAAGTGTTTTATTATTGTTATGTTCCCCAGCAGCATTAAAAGCCTTACACATAATGACCAATGTCTGGTGTTAAACACAATTAATTAAGCAGACAGGGCTCCTGCCTTCCGAGGAATTAGTAATCTAAAACCACCACAGCAGAGACATAATATTTATGAGTATTCCTGAATGAGGAATGGTCATATAAACAAGATGGCTGTACCAGGCTAAATGTGAAACTGAGTTGGGGGCAGGGGGTAGATTTTCCTAATGCTCTTGATTATACAAATAGCAGATAAGATAATGAAAAAGCTCAAGGGCTCATTCAGGACCCAAAGTAAACAGGAGAACAATGCCCCAGATGACCTCCCCCTTTTCAGCGAGAGGCTATCAGGGAGCATCTTTTTAAAAGGGGTCCTTTAAATAGGACTTCATGGTTCTCCACGGGGATGAATTTGGCTCCTCCCAATTGTAATTTCTTTGGTAAAATACATTAGTGTCTGATCATCCTCTGAGGTTAGGGGCCATGTTATGGGTGCAATTGAGTGACACCTGTGACCCTCTCCTTTCTTTAACCTGCAACAAAGAAAGAGGTTTCCCTTTCGCAACAAGAATCCTAGTAAACATAGAAAAAAAATCAGTGGATCAATTTGTGTGTGTGAGTGCACATGTGTATGTATGGCTTGGTTAAAATCAAGTGATTGCCAACTCAGTAACCTATTGCTTACAATTATAGAAATGATGTAATAGTTGCTGTTGTATAGGGCAAGATTCCTTTGTATGTCTTCATATTCCTGAAAGATGGACATAGTGAATATTTGTAATATTTTTGGCTGCCCATTATCTTACCCTCTCCTCCTTATACTGTTGGGGAACTTTCCACTGGGGAATTTTTGTGGGTGGCAGGATCTCTTCTCCCACAACAAGGACCAAAATGTCTAGCTGCTCGGATTCTGCCCTCTGCCCTGCCTCCACAGTGAGCCCAGGGTGAAGGGGGAAAGCAACTTAAGCTTCTTGGTAGACTGGATGTTCTTACATGGGACTTTGAATATGGACCAAGTTATGCAGGGGTAAGTAAAATTCGACCCACTGGTGTCTGTGACATCCACAGTCTGGTGGGGGGGCAGCAGCAAACCCCGGGGTGGTATGCAGCATTCACTGGCAATGACCAGTTGAGGACTGATTTTAGCTCTGGTTCTGGCGATCTAGCCTCCCTCAATTCCCTTCCTTACCATCAAAATGGCGAGCCATTCAATATTCTTCCAGAAAATTCCCTTTCTGCTTAGGATAGCTACTGAGATAGTTTAACATGTGAGGGGAAGGGTGCAGAAATCCAGGGAATGCAGAAATAATCTATTTTCCCATTTCTCATATAGTTGTCCTTCACTCAGTTTAACGAGTTAACCCGGACTCTTTCTTTGTCTGGGCCCTGACTTTTATGACCCTAGTCGTTAGCGTCTCAGAACTTGAGTCCATCTGTATTCATTTTATGTAAACTGAAGTGCAGGTGTCCTAAGTTTGGTTTCATTTTGTTAACTGAGTTCACTGATTGTACCCGAATAATGAGCACTCCTCTCAAGGTTTTGATTTGAAATTGTTTACTCATTCTGCCAAAAATATTTAGGATCTGCCTTAACAGCAAATACTGCACCGATTTCTCAGGGGAAAAGGTTCCATATGAATCTCCGTTTAGCTAAAAATTATGAATGCGAAGTGCTTTTTATTTTTTCTTGAATTCCTTTTGCTAATAAGAATCTGCCTAATCAGGGGCTTCCTTTGGAGCAATCAAAGCCATCCTTGCTAAAACTACTATTTATTGATTTTAGGGAGAGAGAGTAAGGGAGAGACAGACAGACAGACAGACATTGATCTGTTTTGCTGTTCTACTTATCTGTGCATTCATTGGTTGATTCTTGTACATGCCCTGCCCTGGGATCAAACCTGTAACCTTGGAGCAGGACGATGCTCTAATCAACTTAGCTACCCAGCCAGGGTGGAAAAATGATTCTTTCAAAAATTTTTTGCAGAAGAATTTCAACTACCCCAATGGAAGTGTTCATTTGTAGTTCTTTCCTGCAGAGATTTGTAATCTTGTTTCTGTAAGACCTAATCCAGCCTCAGATGTTGATATATATGATGATATATATTGTCAACCAAACAGAACAAAATTCATGTGCATCTACTTTATTACAATCACAATACATACTTAATAACCTGTTATGTGCCAGTCACTATGCTCTGGCGATGCAGTAGTGGACAAGACGGGCAGATTCTGTTCCTTGGGAGAGCTTCAGGTTAATTTAGCAGGGAAGATAGAACGCTTAAAAATAGTTGAATAACCACAAATTTGAAGGCCAAAGTACATGGCATATTTAAAAGTGAGAACTGACCTAGTCTGAGATGAAACAAGAAGGCTTCCTCAAGAGTGACATTTAAGCTGAAAGCTACAGGATGAGTAAGAATTAGCCAGGCAAAGGGAGAGCAAAATGTTTCAGGCAGCGAGAAGAGCATGTGCAAATGCACTGAGGCAAGGAAGAGCAAGCAACGTTTAAGGAACTAGTAGAAATGCAGTTTGGCTGGAGGTAGTACAGAGATTCAGAGGGACCCTAGCAGAGGTAGACAGGTAGGCATTGGTACCCAAAGTGGGAACGTGGAACTTTATTTGAAGATAGGTTGCCAGATGAAATACAGGACACCAAATTAAATTTATATTTTAGATAAACAACACTATTTTAGTATAAGTATGTTCCAAATATTGCATTGAACATACTTACACTGAAAAAATTATCTGTTGCTTATATATAAGATTCAAATTTAACTGGGCATTCTGTATTTTTATTTGCCATATCTGGCCACCCTATTATAGTAGCAATGTGAGGTCTGAAAGACTAAGGAGGAACATGATAAAATTTGCTTTTTGAAAAATCACTCTCTAAGTACAGAGCAGAAACTGGACTGGAGGCCGAGCAAAAGTACACGAGATCTTGATCTTTCTTGAAAACTTCTCTTTCTTTGCCTTCTTGCGAAATCACACCTGGATTTTTTTCCTCCTGTTTCTCTGCTCACTGCTTCTCAGTCTTTTTTAATAGACCCACCTCTTTAATTAAATGCTGGTGTTCTAAGACTGGCCACCCACAAAGTTTGCAAGGATATGGAGCAACTAGTTCTCTTATGTGTTGTTAGCGACACTGTGACATCCTTTGGAAAGCGCATGGCAGTTTCTTTTAAAATCAGAACAACTGTGATCTAGCCATCCCACCCGTGGGCATTCGAAAGCACTGAAGCAGGGTGTTGAACGTATATCTGCACATCCATGTTCACTGTAGCGTTGTTCACAATAGACAAGAGGTGGAATCAACCGGAATGAACATCTAGTGATGATCGGATAAAGAGAATGTAGTATATACACACAAGGGAATATTATTCAGCCTTAAAAAGAAAAATCCTGTCATATGCTGGAACACACATGAACCTTGAGGACACTGTGCTAAGTGAAATAAGCCAGTCACAGAAGGACAAATATTGTATGATTCCACTTATATGAGGTCTCTGGAGTAATCAGATTCATGGAAGCAGAGTGGGGTGGTGGTTGCCAGGGCGGGGAGAAGGGAACTTTGGGAGATGTTTAGTGGGTATAGAATTTCAGTTTTGCTAGATCTGTTACACAACAATGTGAATAAAGTTAACGCCAATGAACTGAACACTTAAAAATGGTTAAGATGGTAACTATTTTTACCACTATTTAAAAAATTAATTTAAAAAGATGCTATTATGCACGGATTCAAAAATTCTGTCTATATACGGGAGCTTTTGAAGATTGTAAATTGGGTTTGCCTAGTCATGTGACCTCAAAGGAAGTCAGACATATTCATCCAGAAATATATATTTCATCTAGGGGTGGGTTTCCAAGCCTGTAAACATCACTTTACTTTTCACATTTGATTGGTATGCAGAAGGAGATTTATATATATATAATCACAAATGACCACTGTAGCATATTCATGTAAACATAATGGGTGGGAGTTGAGATCAGGACCATGCATGGCATGAATTCTCTTGCCATGGTACCTATGACTGTGTTGGATTTTTTCAGCGGGGAGAGATCTGTTCTCTCTTCAGCTCTTGGGACTGGCTGCCATCCGTTGTCTGCTGGCATTACTGTCTTCTGTAGCAGAAAGGTAGGGAGAATATGGTTGGTAGTCCCACGGCTATTTCTTGATAGTTCATAATGTAAAACCAAGGAAGCCCCCCGCTCTCCATCCCATCCTCAGCACAACGCAAAGGAAAGTCCAGGAGGAAGGGATGGGCCCAAACTGTGGCATGTGCCCACACTTGTGTGGGGAAAATCGAGACTTTGATGAGTAACTCCCCCAAGACCACATGGACCCAGAAGAAGAGGGCTCTGCAGATACATCTATGCTAAGTGCCTTTTAAAATCATATGCTAAACATACTTTGCCTTTTAGGTAAGATGTATTAAACCTTGTTTTGAGATAATGCAATAAAAAATCAAGAATAGTAACAATAGCAACTAATATTAATTGAGTGCTTACCGTGTATCAGGAATTATTTGAAATGTACTGACTTGTTTAATTCTTACAACAGACTTATAAATAGGCATTATTATTACTATCTCCATTTTATAAATGAAGACGTGGAGGAAAGAGAAAGATCAAGTTCTTTGCCACGAGGTCACTCATCAAAAACAGTGGTAGAGCTGGGACCTGAGTCTTGACAGTCAGCTCTAGAATCAGGACACTTAGGCTGTGCTGACAAAGAATAGAAGGAAAAAAACCTACCCAAAATGTTTGGATTCGAGAAAACATACTTTCAAGTATACTCAGTAGACATTTTGGAACAAAACCAAAAGATCAATTTGGTTTTGAACCACCATAAAATGCTGAAGACTCAGAAATATTTGTTGAAGGTTGGAGTAAACTTTTAAAGAATTCCATCAGTGTTCTAAACCAGTGGTCCCCAACTTCTTTGGCACCAGGGACTGGTTTCATGGAAGACAATTTTTCCACGGACAGGGGAAGAGGGGAGGGGGGTTATTTCAGGATGATTCAAGTGCATTACATTTATCGTGCACTTCATTTCTTTTATTATTATTACATTGTAATATATAATGAGATAATTACATAACTCACTGTAATGCAGAATCAGGGGGAGCCCTGAGCTTGTTTTCCTGCAACTAGACGGTCCCATCTGGGGGGTGATGGGAGACAGTGACACCGAAGTGTGTTGCTTACATCCAGTCTACCCCGTATCTTGTTTTGGTTGCTGTCACTGCAGAAAACCCTGCTTCACAAAGACAGGATTTTGGAAATGGAAGCAGGCTTTTCAGTGCTTCTTGTGGCAATCTCAGGATATTCTGCCTTGACTTTATTATTATTATTTTTTTATTTTTTTACCTGCAACAATCTTTTATGTTTTTCCTTTAAGGCTACTGGAAATCTGCCCATAGACAAGGCAGTTAGTTCTCCTAATAAAAATACCCCCATCCACATACTCAAGGTCTCCATCAGATTCCACAGTGAGCATGGGGCACGTCACGTGCTATTCCACAGCTGGATTTTCTTGTGAGCCTGCGGGGTTACAGTCCATTCTTTCTGGAAATATTAGCTTCTCACAGACAGTCTCCTTGATCGGTAAATACTGCGCTACTTCATTGGGCTCTGTGAAGAAGGAAGGCAGAGCATGCATTAGTTAAATTAGCAATTCTGCTCTCTCGTGATGTGTATTCTCGTAAAATGTAGGTCTTGTCAGCCTCTGGTAAAGTCTCATGGCATTCATTCTGATAAGCACTCCATCAATTCTCAAAAAAAAAAATGCAATAGGAAGAAAAAGCTGGAAGGCATCGCTCTAGTTTTCACATTTAGACTTAAAATTCCATGATCATGAAGTTCATCCTCAAACAGGAGAGCTTCTTCAAAAAACTTAATCTGTTCTCTGACTTTCGGTTTCTCTGTATCTATGTGATCTGTTGTAGGCACCACCTTTTCACTTGAGTGATTCTCCAAGTGTGTTCCCTTATAATCTGCTGTATGGGTCCAGTTGTACGGTTGAATAACCTCCTTGGAGTGTCCGCCCTCCGTCCTGCTTTCCTACCACTCTTTGGTACAGGCCACTTTGAGCATTCCTTGGTAGTTGTTTACACATCTTAAAGCATCTGTAGCATTGAACTCAATCCCAAAGCCAGAACAGTGCTGGATTCTTAAAACATCTCCAAACATCATTTGGGGGAGGGATGGCATACACAACTCATCCGCTAACTTCTCTGTCAACTTCATGATGTGGGTCTTGGTGGCTGTCAGCTTCCAGGGCCTGAAGGAGAAGTCCCGGTGGCTCTGGAAGCCAAGGACCATCATGGCCAAGGTGGGCCCACAAGGGCCCAGCTGGATGGGCTGGAGTGGCCTCGGCAGCAGAACTAAGCTGCTTACCACCTGCTGTGTGGCCTGGTTTCTAATAGGTCATGGACAATCACCAGTTCATGGCTAGGGGGTTGGGGATCCCTGTTCTAAATCATCCAAGGAATATATCGGATAACAATATATTTCAATCTCCTAGGAGAATGTTCATGAAAAAGCATGTCATGCATATCCTTGGGTATTAACTGAGAGCTTACTTGTATTACAAACAACTTTACCCACCGAAGGATAGAAGACAATCTCTTTGCACAGCTGAGAGAGAGCATCAAGCTGACCTTTAATTAAATCAGAAGCTCTGGTTCAAAAGGAGATGACAGAGCATTTCTTGAGATCCAGTGACATCTCTGAAGACCTTTCTTTCCTGGGGTTTGTGGGATATCTCCCGTCTTCCTTTCTTCTTCAGAGGGGCCGCCATACCACCTAGGTTTCACCTCCCAAGACTGGGACCTCAGGAAAAAAGCCCAGAGTCCCTTTTTGTTTTTAAGGAATCATTGTCAATTGCTATGAGGAAACAAATTTGTGGTCAAAAGAAACTGGCAAAAATGGGGAAGTAGCAGTATTTGCAAACTTTCGACAGGTTCTTTAAATTATTCCTCATATTTTACCCAAATGAGTCAGTAGACTGGGGTTAAACTAATTTTCTTATAGTCCTACCTGAAACTTGCCTTTTGCATGACTATTATTGATGAGGACTTATATGCTGGGCCCTGTTTGAAGTGTATTACATATGTCAGCGTCTCAGGACACCCTTGTGAGGTGGGTGAAGTTAGAAACTTAGGCACACAAGGGTTGACTGCTGGCTCAAGGTGACTTCGTAAATAATACAGTCAGGCTTCAAACTGAGGCCACCCAGCTCTAACGCCCACTCTCTTGACCACTGCCCTGTATGGCTTCTCCGGCGTAGCCAAAATCGGGACAGATGGTCTGACAAGCAGCTGTGCGTGACAGTCTGGGGGACTGAGTTGGGAATGTGGCTTAGGAGTTCTGCTCTGGCCGGCCCTCTTTGGCAGATGACTTGGAAGGATTGCCACTGTTCCCCCGCTTTTTTTTTTTATCAACTGGACTTTCTCAATAACTTAAAAGATAAGGAGTGTCTTAAAAGATAAGGAGTAAGGAAGACAATCCACACGAACAAAGTCCTAGGAACCTAGCACACAGCCATAGTGTTATGTGATGTACTCCCTGCCATTGTCTGGAAAATCTTCCCCTCCACCTGGGACTCTCTCTTCCTGGTATCAGCGATCCTGGAAAACCAGAAAGTTCATTAGTGAGAATCGAATTGTAGCAAGAAAAGTTAAAGATTTGGTGGTACTATTTCCTTTAGGCTCTGGAAGTGGCTGATAAAACATTCCTCTCCTATTACGCTGATGGTTCTTCTCCCCAGATGTGATGTCTTTTTCTACCGGCCAGGGGCTGGATGGACATGTCTAGTATTTGTCTTGGCAGCTCTTTAGATGTTAGAAAATAAAAACCTTACCCACAGTCATGCAACAGGGGTGGAATATAAGTGGTGGAATCTCATTCGGCTTCGATTCCAACCTCAGAGCACCTCACAGGCCCCCACCATCGTGGTTTAAAAGGGAGACAAGAGCAGAGCACACTTGGGATCAGCCACGCAGACACTTAGTGTGCCCCTTCTAAGTGCTTCACTCTGTGACATGCAAAATGTGTATCCAGACCAGTCCTTGCCCTCCAGGAGGTTAAAGCCGCGTTGTATAGGTAAGAGCAACAGACACGAAAGCCTGTGGTACACACTCTAGGTGCCCAGACACCAAAAAGGCCAGAAAAGAGAAAGATGACTATGAGCTGGCATGGTCAGGGAAGGCTTTAGAGTGGATCAGAAACTTTAAGCAGGATAAATCTCGATTGGTCAAGGGGAAGGATAGTGCATCCCGGTGGTTTAAAGACTGAGAAGGAGGGGGTCACTTCCAAGAAGAACACTGTGACTGAATAGAGTTCCTGCAGGACAGGTGGAGTGGGGGCCTGATAATAATAGGCCTTCAGAGCAGGCAGAGAGTTTAGATGGGATGAGTTTGGTATGCAGGGTGAGAATGTTCGGGGAGGCCAGCCTGAGAGCTATTGACGCTAGTAACCCAGATCTAAGACGCCGAGGGATGTGACAGGGGTGAGGCAGAGGGGAATGGACAGGAGGAACTGATACTTGGGAGGAAATATTACTTGGCCTTCATTTTCGAAGGCAGTGCAACAGAAAGATGGGTTCAAAGTAAGGTTCAGGTTTTTTTCTGTGTCTACTGATGTTTTACCCAGTTTTCCCTCCCTCCCTTCCTCCTCTTCCTTTGAACTGTCTTCCCCCAACCACATGTACAACTATGAGGAGTGAGATAAGATCAAATATTTCTGATAAGCTCTTTTGGTCAGTTTATAATTGTCTACCTCAATGGGAAAAGTATGTCAAGAATGTAGGATCTTCGTTACTGCTGTCAGGCTGTCTCCTCTGAACACTGACCATGTGCTTTTTCTTTCTTTTCCTCTTCTTTCTTTGTTGCTTTTTTTTTTTTTTTTCCCTTTTCGTACTAGCTATCCAAAGGCAAAAGGCTGCATTTCCTTAGTCTACAACACAATTATCGTCTACTTCCTTCTTTTGTCAGTTACATGTTCACCAGGAAAGTCTCTGGAGTTTCATTGTTATTCCTCCAAATAGCGTTTGTCTCTTCTGCAAACACTGATAAAAATAACGAAGTCCCTACTCAACCTTTCATTCAAAAAGATCCCAACATTCTTTACATTGTGTACCAGCGTTACATTATGTAGACACATTGCATTTCCTTAGTGCCTTTTATCTGGGGATCATAAAGTGCACAGCAAACGTTAATTAATTCTTACAACAACCTTCTGAACTATAATTTTTATGTGTATATAGTGGATGACTCACCCGAAGGACCAGCAAAACACAGCCTTTGTGGGAAAGACTAGGCTTGGCACAACTTCACGTATAAACAACCCAGTCAAATAGTTTAGAGCAGGAAAAGCAACATCATTTTTTGTTTAACGAAAACCACCAATGGAGTTTCCTTCAGGGAATAATTATCCAAATAATGACTTATCTAGGTTTCCACCAGCAACACTTGGACTTTTGCAATAAACACTGCCAGAAAAAAAAGAGGGAAGTGTTCAAATCTATTAATAGCACCACGCTCAATCTTATTGTCTCTCCCAAAACAAGTGCTTAGGCAACAAAATAGTCCTGGTCATTAACTGAGTTTTGATTTCGTGTCAATGCAGAGTGCCACAGGCTGACTCGCTGGTGCTTTGCTTCCTACTTAGATTTACCTGGAGAGTCTTTCTGTTAGGTGTCTAGCAGGTCAAAGCTGATTTAGCTGGCCAGAGATGAAATCTTCATTACTGTCAGGCAGTGTGCTCTTTGTAATAATAAAAAAAAAAAATAGAATGTATAATGGCAAATATTTGTAAGGAAATGGACTCTTTCTTCTCCTAGCTTGACCCAGTGAGCAGTAGAGGATCTATACCAACACATGCTTTCTTTGCTCAGGAAAACTGAGTTGACACCTTTTCCTTTATTGGGAGCCCACCTTTATTCTAGCTTGTTAGTACAGAACATTTCAAATATGTACAAAGTAGACAGAATGAGATAATAAAGACCCCACGTGCCCCCCACTTAACTAACAACGGTCACCGTGGCTCCCCTTAACACACTGTTACCACCACGAAGCAAACGCTTCGCAGCAAGTCCCAGGCCCTTGGCTGGGCAACGACGGCACAGCTATCTCAGAGGGTCTCATGGAACCCTGAAAGCCAAACTTTAATTCATTTTAATTGATTTTATAAAATAAATATACATACACACGGCATCAGGTGAACTTATGGGAAGAGGAGAAAAATATGTCACCAAATTTAACAGCAAAATCTCTAAGCCCAAATGGTAATGTTACCTGCCATTTATTGAGTCAAGTGCCAGGCACTTTACTAGGGATTCACCCTGTCTACTGACGTCTGATTTTTATTAAGAGTGTGGTATGCTAGGTATTAGTGTCCCTGTTTTAAAGCTGTGGAGACTGAGGCTTGGAGAAGTAGCTCACAGTCATAAAGCTAGTAGACAACGGGATTTCGGACAGGCGTTACCTGGTTCTGAAGCCCACACTCTGCTTTGCACAGGGTTGTGGCAGGACCTACTAAAGCTCAGTTCTAAAGGCACAGGTTCCTAACGTTAGAAAAGGAAGGAAAGTGGTAAACATTCCAATTTGGGGAGGGGGAGGGGCTAGAAATCCATAAGAATTGTTAAAGTTTTAGCACCAAAGCTAAGGAAAGAGAACTAATCACCTACCTTGAATCCACTCCATTGAAAAGAACCTACCTAGATTTCTTAACCTGACCAAATAAATATTATTTGCTCAGCAATACAATAATTTTAAATTTAAAAAAAAAATTCTGTTTACTTATTTATATTTCGAAGTTAAATTTATTGGGTGGCATTGATGAATAAAATTATATAGGTTTTAAGTGTACAGTTCTATGATGCGTCATCTGCATATCACATTGTATGCCCACACCTAAAGTCAAATATTATTCTGTCACCATATATTTGACCCCCTTTATCTTCTACTACCCCCACTCCCCTTCTCCCTGGTAACCGCCATACGGTTGTCTGTGTCTATGAGTTTTGGTTTGTTTTTCTTGTTGTTAATTTGTTGCTTTCAGTTTTATATCCCGCATATGAGTAAAATCATATGGATTTTAACTCTTTCTATTTCGCTTAGCATGATATTCTCGAGATTCATCCATATTGTGGCAAATACAGTGAGTTTAATGGCCATAAACGCATAGCAAGGCGTGCTTTAACCTTGCCCACTACCATAAAGCTAGGTTAAATCAGAAGTCATGCAAAATAAATCACCACTGATGTATTCCCTAAATCTGTGAAAAGCTCATGCCATTCAAGTGCAGTGCATTAAACTTGAATTTTATTGGCTCAGTCACCCTTACCTTTTCTAACATATCGATTGCCACAGTGCCAAAAGAGCAAGTTGGGTTTTTGTTTGGCATATTTTTTCTTGCTTCTTTTTAAAGATTGTATTTATTTATCTTTAGTGAGAGGGGAAGGGAAGGAGAAAGAGAGGGAGTGAAACATTGACATGAGAGAGAAACATTGATTGTTTGCCTCTCTCATTGGGTTGCACACGCCCCAACCAGGGACTGAACCTGCAACCCAGGCATGTGCCCTGACTGGAATCAAACCGGTGACCTTTCGCCCTAAGTAACAATGCCCAATCAACAGAGCCACACCGGTCAGGGCTGACATATTTTTCATAATGAAGGATCCTTGATCACTTTCTGTTCAGCTTCTATTGCTCAATACTTTTTCTTTTCTTTCTTTTAATTGAATGTATTGGAATGACGTTTGGTTAGTAAAATTATAAAGGTTTCAGGTGCTCAGTCCTTTCTTTTGAAAATATTTTATTAGAGAAAATTCTTTTATTTAAAACTTGTATCAGTCTTCATTAAAAATTTAATCAAAATACTTATTGCATACACATAATTTTAAAAATACCAAAGAGTGCCAGGTCAGTAAAAGACAAACAGTAGTTTCTTGCCCCACCCCTTCAGACTATCTCCCAATGATTGCCTCAGAAACAATTTTTTTTTTGTATCATTTTAACTCTTTCTCTGTGTGTGTGTGTGTATTTATATTTTATCTAGCTCCATATTTCTGGATGGTATCTCATAGAGCTGCTTCTTGAGCTACCACTTTTACATAGTATTTATTGACTTCACTGGTATGGGAATGACAGCAAATCAAATATCGGCTGAGCACCTAACCCGTGCCAGACTCTGCTTTTTGCGCTCAGGACTCCGGAGGTGACAACTGAGACAAATCCCTGACTTTGCGGAATTTACCCTCAAGTGGATTAAATCTTTTTACACTTTCTCCCCCCCACACACCACACCTCTAAAATAATCCTATCATAATTGTCAGTTTAATTAATCTGTGTTTGTATCAATGTGAATACTGTTCATGGCAGTACTCCAGACTATCCTAGGAGGTATTTCTTTTCCTTTTGCAACTCTCGAGTACAGTTAAAACAAAATTAAAATTAAAAACCAAAGAATTAAAAATATTTTTACAACAGCTCAAATAGATTCACAATCTGCCAGTTTCCCCCCAGTGCTCACATGTAACAGAAAAACTACCAGTGTTCTCATTTCCTAGAGGCTCACACGTGGAAGCCTCTTTCCTGTTTCAATCTATATTGATTGCTCGCTGGACCAGCTTCTTTGTACTGTTTCCTTGATTCCATGCTTCCTCTGTTTTGATCTGCATCCAGTTTTGCTTAGAGAATATCCTTAGTAAAATCCTAAAAAGGGTGAACGGAAAATAGGTTTTCTGGGTCCTTGAATGAAGGACAACTTCTTCATCTTCTGGTTTGAAAGGTATTTTCTTCTCAGAATCCTGAAAGCGTTGCTGTATTCTCCTCTAGCTTTCAGTATCGATAACAGAATTCTCATGCCATTTTCTTTCTTGCTCCTTTGAATAGGGCCTATTTTTCCTCTCTGCTTTTAGAATCTTCTTTTTATCTAGGTAGGTGTTTTAAAATTTTGCAAGGACAAGCTTTTGAGTGAATATTTTTTTTTCAGTCATTTCTCTAGGGGTTTGAGTATTTTTTATCATATTATTATTATTTTTCAATTGGTTGACTCTTGTCATTTGGGTTTGGGGAATTTTCTAGCATTTTTTTTTTTATAGTTTACTCATCTCTATTTACTGACCCTTTTTGCAGGAATTCTATAATGGATTTTGGCTTTCTGGATTGATCCTCTACATCTCTTTTCTTTTCTACCTTTTTCTGTTTTCTGGGAGATTTCATTCATTTTCCCTTCCAACCCATATAACCACATTGTTAACTTGGCTATTATATTTTTAATTTCTAAGATATCTTTTATGTTCTTTGTTTATTTTTGATAGCATTCTGTTTTGTTTTGTTTTTAATGTGTATCATATAATCTTTTACCTCTCTGAAGGTTTTAGAGGTTTGGTGTTTTTTGTTTTGGGTTTTTTTTGGTTTTTTTTTGGTAGTAGTGGAAGTGAGCCAGCTGGGCTTTGTAGGCTCAGGAAATA
>VMDR010004814.1:0-56640 GCA_007922815.1 Macrotus californicus
ATGCAATTCCAATGAAAATGCCAGTAATATTTTTATGTGAAAATTAGCAGGCTAATTTTTAAATTTACATGGAAATGCAAAGACAAGAATAGCTAAGACAATCCTGGAGAAGATCGCAGTTAAAGGAGAATAAGGTTGGGTATCAAGACTTACTGAAGTATTAAGGGTGTACGTTGTTGATCCAAGGAGAGCCAAACAGAGCAATGAAACAGAAGGTAGACCCTAGAAACAGACCTACACAGATATTGTCCCCTCATCCATGCCAAAGCGCTTAGATGTGAAGAGCATAACAGATGGTCTGTTCAAACTTCCTTGGGCCCTTCCTGAGCAAAGAGGTGAGTGGCAGACATGGAAGGCGCAGTTAACAGGCTAGCTTGGCCCTCTACATTATGAGCCGGCCAGTGGCGTGGCCTCACTTATCTTTCTGCAACCCCCAGGAGAGTATGGGGAAACAAGACCAGCACAGCACATTTCCATGGGACACTCCAAAGCTCCTGCAGATGTTTGTCTAGGACTCTTGGTGCATCTGAGGAACCCAGTAAGCCAGCAAGGACTTCCCTGTTCCCAGTCGATCGTTATCTGGGCTGCACTAGCCTCAACTCGGCTTGCAGTAGGCAGATGGCCCTGGGAGGGCTCTGCTTGTTTCTGTCTGCCATAGACTCTCCTGAGCCAAGAATGAGACCGGCCTCATCCTCTTCCTATTTCTGTGTCAGGCACGCTGGCCTTCATTTGTCTCACATATTTCTTGTCCCTTTCCACCTCAGTCTTCGCATATATTATTCCCGCTGCATAGAACGCATGTGCTTCTTCCCTTAACCTAATCCTCCTTGGTTCTCAGGTCTTCAGGAGAGCTTGATCTGATTGGTGTCTGTTAAAAATTCCCACATCATTATCCTATTCTCATGATAGCACTTAACATGGTTTCAGTTTGTAAGTATTTGATTCATATCTGATTCCCCCTGTAAACTACAAGCTTCGTGAGGGCAGGACTATGTGGCTTTTGTCTGCTATTCAGATCTGATGACTAGCACCATGCAAAGAGTGAGTGCTTATATTTACACTGAATGAACAAATGATTGAATCCAAGCCTCTCCAAAAGTAGCTTGCATTCACATCTCCAACTGTCTGACTCACACCCTTGTTTCTGACTATTCCTTTAATTTACCTGAGTGTGGGCCACCCACTCCTCCTGAACACATGCACATTGTGCTCTCTTCCTCCCCTCCACTTCCTTCAGTCCTTATTTTCTGGAGTGTTTATTGTCATGGGCAAATATCACAATGCTCTAGCAGAGAACAATTGCTTCAGCTGCCTTCATTCATTCATTCATTCAGCATGTGTTTACTGTGGGAATACTATGTGCCAGGTCCTGCGCTGAATAAGTGGTGGCAATACAATGCACATGGTCCCTGCCCTCACCAAGTTTCAGATTAATTGATGGTAAACCAGCAAATGATTACAAACTGTAGCAAATGTGATGAGGAAGAAAAATTAACTTTTGTCAAAGAGAGCAACAAGTAGGGGATGGGAAGGAGGCAGAGGAAAGAGCTGCTTTAGATTTGGGGACCAAGAGAGACTTCTCTGCAGAGGTGCCATTGAAACCGAGAGGGAGTCAAGTGTGAGTGGTGTGGGGAGAGCAGCTCCAGGGAAAGGAACAGCATGTGTGAAGATGCTGAGCTACAGAGGTGATGCCCAAAGGGGCGCCTGGCCCTTCTGCAGAAATCATAGTGTACTCTTGGGCCTTGGCTCTTTGTCTTCTCACCGCTGAGGAGCAGGAATTTCTCAGTCACACAAATGCCTCTTTCTGCTCCAGCAGAAGTCCACCCGGCCCTGCCGTCAGTTTCAGCTGATCGCTGGGCAGTTACAATCAACAAAGAGGGAAAGAATTAGGAACAGGGAAAATTCCCACCAAAGCCACAGAGGTCATCTGGCAGGGGGGACAGGGTATGGGGAGAGCATTCTTTCTGCTTCCATTTCTCCCCACATTCCACAGCACCAGGAGTGGTATTCGTTGCTGCTACCACCACCACAGCTGCTCACAGTCCTGTGACAGGTCACCATTTACAAAATGCTTTCGCATGCCCTGGCATATGCGGTCTTCCTAACCCCTTGTGAGTAAGACATACAAAGCTGATCCCTCCCTTCTTCTGATGAGCACATTAATGGTTATTGGCGCTGCATCTTCCCTTCATTCCTCCTCTGCCTCCTAAAACCGCCTTTGTTTTTACTTCTGTAAGGTTTGCCAGTCTCTCCCTCATACCCTCCCCCAGAGAAGGGCAAAGAGGGTTAGAGGCCTGGCAGTGGGCGATGGGTTGGTTTTTGCTGTCTGTGATGCTGCTGTTGGCTGCCTGCTTTGTAGCCATTCCACTCTCTTCTTTCTTTCTAAAAGAGTTCTGGTTTTTGTTTAAGTAGAAATGTCCCCAAGCCCCTGGGATGAATCATAACTAGTTTAGGCCAACCATGGAAATCTTAACCCTATGGATAATAACTGGCCCAGGGATGAGCATGGGACCCAGTTCTGGCCAATGAGATATAAATAAACCTCTGGGGGATTCTGAGGAAGATTTTATCGCCTGATAACAGGAGAGCTGAAGGCAAACGTATCATTAATAATGACAGCTGCCATTTTGGGGGTGCTTCCTGGGGGTCAGAGACAGAGAACATTCTTTCTGCTTCCACAGGACTAGGAGTGACACTGATTTGTGAGGATGTGATGCCAAGAGCCTTGGCAGCCATGTTGTGGTGATGAGGGCGGCAGAGTCAAGAATGGACAAAGCCTGGTGAAGGTATCAGTGAGCAGAGTCAACCCTGGAGTCACCTGTCTCTTGGTGAGGTTTAGATCTTTAAATCCTTGTTACTCAAAGTGTGAGTTCTGGACCAGGAGCATCAGCCTCACCCGAGAGCTTGCTAGAAGTGCAGAATCTCAGGTTTCGCTCCAGACCTACTGAATCATAAGTTGCATTCCAAAAAGTCCTGTGTGACTTACATGCATATTAAATTTTGAAAAGCACTGGTTTGAGCCGGTGTAAGGTTGTCAGATTTGTCTGAAACTTGCAGTCCAAAGTATGCTGACCAATAGCACACCCCAGACTCAGGTTTTCTTAGCGCTATAAGAGCACCCATCTGATTCTCAGATTCCAGAAGGCACATGCCTCTCCTCATGTCTTCATGTGGGGTCTGAGCTCTAGGATGGGCACATGAGAAAGACCATTACAACCCTTAGCACTCACCTGGGGATAAGGCAGGGGTGCCCCAGAGAAGGGAGAGTGACCACAGCTGAGAGGCAACACCCAGGCCTGAAAGAAAAGTTCTGGGTAGGATCACAGTCAGGATGCAGGGTTAGGAGGCGATGACGTCCCTTGTGCTGAACAGAGTGGGCTGCACGAAAGGCAGTGGGAATTGGTCTGGGAGGTCTGTGGGGAACGTGATGGAATTTACTTACCTCACAGGGATTCAGGGGTTGAGAGGAGAAGCCAGGGTTGAAAGGAGGGACTTTGGGGTGGAAGGCCCTACTCTCCCACCCCCAGGATGGGCTGGTATGGCCTGGCCCAATGAAGAGGCCTGCTTTCCCTTTTGTGGTGGTTGCAGATCCAGTTTAGAACCTAGTAGCTTTTCCAACCTTTGGGGATCTGGATTTTCAGTTCTGTTCTGCAGTCTAATAATTGTGCCTGTCTTTGTGGGTCTCAGTAGAAGAATGTCCATTTACTTGCTCATGCACAGCTGACTCTGCCTTGGGAGAAGGAGAATTAGTCCAGCTCCTTAGGGCATGGGAGGCAGTATCTGATGTTGTCTTTATGACAAAGTCACTGTGTGGGACCTGGGGCACATTTAGTCATGCAGATTATACCATCCATTTGCCCTCTGCCTAATGGATTGTGAGTCAGGTTTCCCTGCCCCTTCCCAACTACTTTATGTGGCACATGATTTGTTTATCCTTGGAATCAATACAGCAAAGTAGTTTAGAGTATGAAATTTGCAGTCAGACACAGCTGGTTGGAACCCTGGCTCTATTGCTCATTAGCTGTGAAGCATTGGACTAATTAACCTTTCTGACTCCCAGTTTCTTCATCTGTGAAATGGGAATAATAGTACCCACCTCCCAAGATCGGTATTAAGACTAAATGAGAGAGCCTGTGTATAGCCCCCAGGAAGCACCCGAAAAATGGCAGCTGTAATTATTAATATTATATGTGTCTTTGAAAGTAGCCATGTTGGTGAGCCTGTGGGCTGGGAATCAGAGTGCATCTGAGGAGCTGCAGCTGCTGTGCAGTGGGGGCATCTGGGATGTGGGCACTGGAGCCTGGATTCCAGGATGGACTCATCCTGACCACCTAACTGGACGAACTAGAGAGACAGAGAAGTTGAAGCTTCTTTGCTGTCCCAGAAACTAACTCCCTTGATGTGGTCCCAACCCACTCAGCTGTGAAATTGAGATTATTACCTGCTTCTTCACAGCTTTCTTGACTGGCTCTCTCATACTTGAGGCAGGTGCATGTGTGGGGGTTGGAGGGGTGGGCTAAGGACTGCCCTTGAGCCCTAAATCCTGCCTGGAGCCCCTCTGGAGTTGCCCTCTGTCTTGCAATGAGCTATATACTTCAGTCCACTCTCTTCCCTGTGATTTTTCTTTTCTGGGAAAAGATTTTCACACACACCCTCAACCCACCTCCAATGGTCCCCTACTGTGCACACACTGCTCACTGTTCATCCATGTCCATTCTCAATTCCCGATTATGAGTCATGTGCCTGGGATGGGGCAGGTACCATGCTCTGTGCTGGGGACATGACAGTAAGCAAGATGTGGCTCCCTGAATTATTCAGCCATCTGACGGACCCTGAAAGGGGTTCAGGGTGCAGCAGTGTCTGATGAGCTGCTCGATCAGCAGTCAGCCTTCCCCTGGTGGCAGCAGCAATGGAGAAGGGAAAAGGGACACCCTCTCAATTTCTGTGGACCCAGCCTGGGTGTAAGGGTGTGAGGTGGTCTCCTGGTGCTGCAACCTTGGGTCCTGGCAAAGAGGTACAGGAGAGCCTATAAGGAAGGGGTTACCCCCTTGTGTGATTCGGGGGGCTGTGAGAGGCAGAATGTGAAGAGACTGTGAGCACATTTGAGGTCCCCTAGGGTCTCCCCAAAATAACCAGGGAAAGTGTTGCTGTGGGTGAAAGGGGCTGTGATCTTGCAGTCTCAGAAATCAATAAATCTTCAGGTATCCATGGTAACGTGTGCACCCATGCACTGTGGGCTACAGAAGCCTGGGTGTCTTAGGTTGCTGCAGCTGCTATAACAAAATATCAGATTCTTTGACTTAACCAATGGCATTTATTTCTCACAGTTTTGGAGCCTGGGAGGTCCATGATCAATGCACCAGCAAATTCAGTCCTTGGTGAAGACTTTTTCCCTGGCTTTAAGATGGGTACCTTCTCAGTGTGCCTGAGAGAGGAGTGGGGCAGGGAGAGACTAGAGCATGCAAATGCTCCAGTCTCTTTTCCTCATCTTATAAGGACACTAATCTCATCCTGAGGGTCCCAGCCTCATAATCTCATTTAAACCTAAATATATCACAAAAAGAGTTACATCACTGAGTACATCACTTTGGGAGTTAGGACTCCAACATATGAGTTTTGAGGGGAAGCAAACCTGCAGTTTATAACACTTGGGAAACTATGGTTTGCCCCGGGAACAGTCACGTTTTACTCAGAGCACAGATTCCCCTTCCCCTTCCATTTTTCCCTCTCCTCCCTTTCTGAAAGGAGGAGTCTGAATACAATAGAACGCTGACTTTCTCTAGAGGGTGCAGCATAATTTGCACCCTCACGTGCGTTCAGAAGGCAACTGTCTCCCATCTCCCCTAGGGGTGTTTCCCCAAGTCCCCTCTGCCTCAGACCCTCACCCCTTACTCAAGTGACTGTCTGGCAGCCATATAACCCAAAAGGACTGGAACTTTTGGAAAAGGATTCCTCCAGATGCCTCTTCCAGGCTTTTATCACCCCCAACTTCTCCCCCTCCTCCAGCCAAAGGGCTTTTTTCCCTAGCTGCTCTTATTCAGTCCCAGGATGCTAAATAACATCCCTTCACCGATGACGCTCAAATCCAACCACATACACTTGACATCTTCACTTGAATGTCTAATACAAATCTTGATTCAGCTCCATAGAGCTCTTAATCACACTTTAACTGTTCCTCCAGGTCTTCCACACAGCAATAATTAGTATCCCGTTTCCCCAAGAGAGAAACTTTGGAGAAATCTCTGGTTCCTCTCTTTCTCTCATCCTCCATATCTAATTCAGCATTAATTACTCTTGTTGTTTCCTCAAAAATATCTCCTGTATCCTAGTACCTACTTTTTTTTAAATTACTTTATTGTTGTTCAATTACAGATGTCTGCATTTCCCCCCACCTACTTTCTATGCCTACTGCTACCTCCCTAGACAAACCCCCCATCATCCTCTCCTGAACTCTGTAATAAGGGCCTTCTTGCTTATCTTCCTTCCACTCTTGCCCTGCTGCAATTCATTCTCCAAATAGCATTTGAAAAGAGCTTTCTAAAATGCATTATTAGACAATGTCACTTCCAGTGGCTTCCCATTGCATCTAAAGGGTAATGTCTTAGAATGGCCCCCTCCACCCTGCCACCTCTGTGTGTTCTTCCCCTGTCTCCAACATTCTCACTGCCTGAAACCTCCTCCTCCCAGATTGTCACATGACTGACTCCTTTATGCCATTCGAGATCCAACTCAAATGTTTCCTACTCCTAGAGGCCTTCCTTGAATCAAATTTAAATAGCCCCCATGCCAACTCAGCCACTCTTTAATTCATTCCCCTGTCATCTTTAGACAATTTATTATTATCTGTGATTATTTTCTTTGATTAGAGTTTGAGTCCCCTCTCTAGCATTTAGAACAGTCAATAGTCAATAAATATTTGTTGATTAAATAAATGAATAAAGGACTGAATCATGTGAACACCTTTTAGAGGATATTTGTGGTAGGAAGATGAGAATAGAAGAAAAGGCTCAGTGACCAATAGGACATTTGTGTATCAAGAACTTCCACCTCTGGAGCCCTGTCTGTGTGCCAATTTTCCGCATGTAAAGTCTCACTGAGTCTTCTACAATCCTGAGAGGCAGATGCTATATGGTCTCCACTCACGTATGAGAAAAGTGAGATGTACAGAAGTCAAAGAGCTGACTCAAGCTCACAGAGCTAGTGAATGGCATGTGGGACCCCACTCTCTCCATCATCTGGCTCTTGAGGAATTTTGTCCAGCCCCACTCATATGCTGTCTTTGAGTCTGGGGGAGTCACGGTTGCCCTGATGCCAGCTTGAAGGATGCTAATGTCTGACCTAGGAACAAAGAGGGTGGTGACTCTTGCCTTCTGCATATCTTGTGCAAGGTGCTGAGGTTGGGGAAACTACAGAGTCTACTCTGCTTTTCCTGAGCTTCATATAGCAGAGAACTGCTAAGCTGCTACCATTTCTGTGAGGCAGCCACACAGATTTGAGGACAACAGGAGCATTAAGTGACAGTGATTTCTAAAGTGGATGAATGAGTGAAATAACTTCTGCCAGGCCATGCCAGTCAGCTAAGTGTTGATCTTGTGAAAAGTAAGCATCTATAAGTCTTCACTGAGGCTCTAGCAACTTCTCCAGCCTGGCTGTGGAAAGATGACCAGTAGACTGAACACCTACCCTTGGGCTGTCTCAGTTCTGGCTGCTACTAAAGGCTAGGCTGGTGCCCGTGACCTTGAGAGGGGTCCCCAGGGCACATTTAGGAAACATCTCATGGACTAATGGAAGCCCCCATCAGAGGCCAGGATAGATCTGTTTCAGCTGTTCCCTGCTGGGGTGTGATTGATTCCCAGGAGCCTGTATCCCTTTTCTTACGTATTGAGTGTGGGTGATGGATTTTTGACAAGATTGATTTTGACCTGAATACTGCTGAGCTAAATGAATCAACACTGTCAATTTCTCTGCCTGGTCCTGAAGAATAGTTACGTGGTTAAGGACATTTTTCTTTCAATTGAAGTACTTTAAGCTACCTTGGCTGCCCAGGGAAGGCCTCCCTCTGCCAGTGCCCACTGGCTGCCCTCACAGCAGCCTCTTCTTGGATGCACTGATGGGCTGGTCAGTCTCCCCCTCCCTCTTTCTTCTGAGGAGGCTGTTCCCTCTGTCTGCACCTGCTGGGCCCTACTTCTCTCACAAAGCTACAGCCAGAAATGTAAGCCGTACTTGGGCTTGACTGTGTGATGAGGAGAAAGATAGTCTCATCTCTTTCGCTGATAGCTGTGACTTCTGAATTGGCACATTACTTCCTTTCCCCCAAACCTACAATAAGTATCCAATCTTTAAGGTGTTGCTGATGTGCTACCTTCTCAGGATGGAATTTTTACATTCATCTTTTTGCTCTCACTCTAAGCAGATACTCACAGGATAGGTCCTAAGGCCCCTCGGGGCTCCCACCTCTCTCTGCCTTTCCCAGATTGTCACAGCTGCATCCACTTCTGGGCTCACCCACAGGCTTCCTGGGTCCGGACTGAGAGAGAAAGGGCTGAGGTCCCTGCGGAGAGAGCTGCAAGAGCTTTGGGGGAGGGGCATTTGGGGTTGGGATTTAGCACTGCTCTGAGCCTCCTCTACATCTGCAGGATGGTTTCCCTGAGAGGTGGGCATTCTTCTCATTGTATTCTTTATATAAAATAAGTTACACTATTGGGATAATTCAACAAGACTACCCTTTGGTGCTAAAGACAATTTGAGGTACTCAGAACAACGCTGCAACGTACCATTGGAGACGTTTTGCAGATGAGACAACTAG
Source organism: Macrotus californicus (assembly GCA_007922815.1). Lineage (NCBI taxonomy): Eukaryota > Metazoa > Chordata > Mammalia > Chiroptera > Phyllostomidae > Macrotus > Macrotus californicus. The sequence goes on from VMDR010004814.1 coordinate 8,807, forward strand.
GGCTCATCGAGCTTCAACAGCCTGCGCAGGAGCACCCATTTACCTAGGGACCACCATCTCTTTTGATGACACTCCACTACTCTGCCCCCCAGTGGAGGTTAGAGCTGAATAATACACTTGGGTAGGAGCACTCAGGCAGGATTTCACTGGATGCCGAGGGGACAAGGACCAAGCTTCCTGGGAAGGAACCCAAAGCACCTGATGGGCTCCCTGCTCCCTGCGTTTGCTCTGGTCCATCACCCACCAAGCTCTCTTCCAGGACCTACTGTCCTGTAGGCCTCAGGGTGAGGCCTGCTGCAGGAAACCCTGGAGCCTCTTGGGGCTCCCAAGCCTGGGAAACACTCCACTGTTTCCCAGGCTTGGTTCTAGCTCCCAGGTCCCAGATTGCACTGTAGCTCCCTTACTGCTTAGCCTATGCTCAGCTGCTTCCTAAACCCATTATTCTTTACTAATTGCTTTAACAATGCTTCCAGCTTCCAAGGAAGCTCTCTGTCTCATCCTTGGAGAGACCTCTGCAGCCAGTGGTGAAACCTAGCCTTCACTGAGCTCAAGAGAAGCACAGCCCCAGTCTTGGGAGGTCCATGCCCAGTTAATGGTCCAAGGGCAAGGACCCAGGGCTGCTGAGTCCAAGGCTGAAGCTTTTCTCATGACACCACATTTCTACCTCCAGTATGACCTCTTCCCACACAAACAAGCTGTTGACATTTCTATGACTTTATTATTAGACTTTGCTCCCATTGTCCGTGCATCAGGGACACTTGCTGAATTGATCTGGGGATGTGGGTCTTCCTGAATGCAAGCTTAGCTTAAGGATTATTATAGGACAGAACATTCTAGAAAGACAGGGTCCCCTCCTCAACTGCAGTCTGTTATGAAATGGACACCCTCTATTTCTCTCATAGACAGGATCCTCTGAGCTACCAGCAGGTCATGAGCAGGGAGGGCCCTAGAAGAGCGGTGCTCCTGCCTGAAAGAGTGATCCGGTCAGGCTGGGTTTCCCTTCCCTGCCCACCCCCTGCCCCCACCCCCATCAGACATCCCTAGGCGTGGCTGGGGGAGAGGAATCAGCAGGGTGGTTCAGGGGCTAGAGGGGAAGGAAGGGCAGGGCAGAGTTGGGGGGCGACAGCTGCAGCTGAGGCCTATAAATCTGCAGGCCTTTCAAGAGCACAAAGCCTCAGCAGCTGCGCCTGTGAGGTGCTGGGGAGGCCTGAGACCCTGCTCGCTGACCTGGCAGGAGCAGGGGCAGGGAAAAGTGGGGAGAGGAGACAGTCAAGGCCAGCTAAGTGTGTCCTTCCGTGGAGCAGAGCGCTGGGAGGTCTCTGATTCCTGTCAGGCTCTAGGGGGTTCTGCTTTTTTCTGCTGTTCTCTCAAATCTGATTTCCTTTCCTTCCTTCTAGTTAACTCATTTCTGCCAGGATGACTGAGACACTTGTGATGGCAATTCTCATCGCCTTGCCAGGCTACGGAAAGCCAAGTTACAACTTTGCTGGAAAGTCAACAAATCCTTGGGGGACGGGGGAAGTACAGAGATTCTAGACCAACTGGGGCCAGGTGGGTCAGAGAGCTCACTCTTCTGTAACAATCCTTGGGTTCAGGCCCCAGGGGTAGAAGGATCTGCCAGGCCTCTGAAGGGGTGGAAGCCTCCTCTCCAGGCTCCCTTGCCAGCCTTACCCTCCCTCCAAGTGATTTGGTTTGTGCTGAGAAGAGTACAAATGCCCCCAGGATCAGAGTGGGTCTTTCTGGGCTTCTTCCATTGGGGTCATCTTACTGACTGGTTATTCATCTGGGTCCAGTGGGAAAAGGGAGGGGAGGGGGAGTGCCTGGCTGTTCATTAACTCCTTAATTGCTAGCCTGTGGTCTGCCTGGTTAACTTAGGAGTTTCCAGGTCTGCTCTGAGACTGCTGTTTCCCGGAGAGGATTACAGCAGCCCCGCAGAGGATTTGGCATTTCTGGTGAGGTTCTGGGCCCGGGATCTCTAGTTGGCAATCTAGGCTGTGGGAGGGTCTCTGCTCTGTCCCCCAGACTAAAAGGTCCAAGTGGCTCTTGGACAGGCCTCAGCTTCTTCCATGTCTTACAATCATCTGACAAAGAATAGACAGGTGATAAAAAAGACAAATTATTTGCAGAGAAAAATTTCCCTATGCCAGAAGAAACAGACAGATAAATTCAGGGAGCTGCTTTCCCTGATCCTTAGTAACTTCCTTTCCTTTCCAGGGGGCCATCCAGTCTTCTTTCCACTAGACCGTCTTCCTTCTGAGATGCAGGTGGATGAAAATGAGACTGTAGGGGAACCTATAGGCAAAGAAGGATGTGTGGAAGGTAGAAATCGGTACCCAGCCCCAGCTGGACTGAGAGAGGACGAGGCCTCCCTGGACTTTGCCCAGAGGACGCTGGCTCTCAGGTGTGAAGGAGAAGAACCGGGAAGGAGGGGGAGTGGTCCCCAAGCCTCTGACTCTGAGCACCCCTTAGCCCATCTCTCCAGTGATCCCACAGCAGCCACGCCCCTAACTTTCACAGATGGCAGTTTACACTGAAATAACTTGTTCCAGGGGTGGCTGGTAATCAATGGCTCAAAGTAAACCTCAGAAAAGATTCTTAATCTAACACTTTATAGGTGTCTAAGTTTACCTCCTCCCTGGGTGACAGTATAAGCCAGATGATGGCTACCTAACTCTCTAGAAAAAGGTGAACTCGCAGAAGATTCAAGGAGTGAGTGAGCTTTTGGATGGACTGAGGGTGAGGGGGGATTTATGTCCTAGCACCTAAACCTTAGTTGTCACCCTTGCTAGACAGCCATCCAACACCTCTCCACCCAGTACCTCTTACTCTTGTTTACTGCTTCTGCCTTCCCGGGTTAATAAGAACGATTCCGGCACCCTAGCCTCCCTCCCCAGCTCAGCCGGTTTCAGCTTCTAAATCAGGTTATCTCTTCAGCCTGCATTCCCGGTAACTGAATTATCTTTGCATGAGTACACTGAGGTCTGGACAGGGTGGGAGGGGCTGTCTGGGCTGGGGCCTGTCTTCCTGGCTGCTCCCCAAGCTTAGTCTTAGCAGCCTCCTGAATGGTGCCTTGGCCCCCTCCACAGCCTCCCCAGCCCAGCCTCTCAGTCCTAGGGGAGAGAGGCTGAAGAAGTCTTCAAGGATGCCGCCTATGGCCTGGCCGGGCAGCGAGCCAGTGGATCAGGAGGTCGGCTCTGTTCTTGGCAGGCAATGAAGGGCCAGCATGGAAATACCACCCAGGCTGGGATCAAGATCTGTGGAGTGGCAGCCCTGAGTGGATGAGGTAGAGGGGAGCAAAGGGCGACCCACTGTGTCCCTGGCAGTCTCAGTCCTCAGGACGTGCACCCATCAGCCTCCCAACTTGAGCTGGGCCTGGTCATCGAAACCTGCTCTTTGTTGACTCAAACTTCTGTTGAACCTTTGAGTTGACTTGGGAGGGGGCAGCATTGAAAGGCTCTTTCTGAAGCCTAAGGTTTGGAGGCAGCCAATTGGGGTGGGGGTGGGGAGGACCCAAGGCTGAGTCTTGTAACAAGACATCCAGGGAGGAGAAGAGCAAACATTGAGAAATATGGATCTAGAGATTCAGACAAGAAGGCTAACAGGGTCACTGAAGGCCTTTTACAGACCAGAGTGGTGTCAACGCACACTTCCCCAACCTTGAAAGCAGGGTTTTTCCAAATACAATCCTTGGACAATTCTCCCCACACCAGGCACCCACTAAAATCACTAGGGTGTCTGTTGAAATGCAGATTACTGGTTCCCAATATGGGAATCAGATTCTCCATGGGTGGGGCCTGGCATGTGTATTTATATGAACATCATGATCATCATCATCGTAATACCCTAGGTTCATATAGCACTCAGTCTGTACCAAGTTCTTCAATCTACATTAACACATTGAATCTGCACAACAGTTTGTGAGAGTGTAGTTTTCCATCTAGCAGATGATGAAACTGAGGCCCAGAGAAGTTCAATAACCTGCCACGGTCATACAATTTCTAAATGATCAATTTGGAATTTGTACCTGGTTGGCAGCTGCTAGATCTGTGTTCCTAACCACTGTACCACCCAGCCCTGCCATGTCACATGGAGACTAAGGTCGGAAAGTCCTCCCATCAGTCATGAGGGCAGGCTTCTGACCTGGTGCCTGGTTCACTGAGGGTACAGGCCAGGACTTGACTTGACAATCTAGGAAGGTCACTGCCCTGGGAGTCGGGACACCAGGGTGTTAACATGCCAGGCAACTTTAGGCAATTCTTCTCCTAAGGCCTTGGTTCCAGCCATCTGTCAAAAGGATACTATGCAGGATGACTTCTAGCTTTCTTCCTGGTTCTGACATTTGAAAAAAATATGTGCATTTCCCTTCTCTGAGCAGTTTCCTGGGAGGCTGTGTGTGTGTGTGCTTGTGTGTGTAGGGGCAATTGTACGTAAAGAACTGTCCTCAGCCTGAGACTGGCTGGGAGTTAGTGTTTGGCTGCCATGAACTGAGTATGTCCCAGGGCAGGGCAGGCCAGGGGCGGGCTGGAACTTATCTGGGAAGAATTTGCACTGTCACCAGGGCTGTTTCCTTCTTGGCTGTTTGTTCAGTTTTGTCCTGAAACAATGCCCTGGGGGCTCACCTGGGCACAGAAGGAGAGTGGGAAGGATGTTGGACAGTGTGGAAACTGCTTCCGGGAAACAGAAGCCCAGAAGTAAATACCAGCTTGTGGCTGACTACACAGTCTCTTTGCCTGCTTAGAAGCCAGTTCCATGGGGCCAGTCATTCTTTTGTAGTCTAACTCAAGTCCATGCACAAGCCTAGCCATTGAGGATTCCATGAGAATGCTCCTCAGGAGCCAGCCAGCCCCTCACTTATCCTGCTTTGCTCTTGTGCTGATTCAGCTCTACATTGGTACCTAAGAGACTGACTAACATTGGGGTCCTTATTTGATGCTGTAGCTGGCTCTGCAATCTTTTAGCTCAAAAGACAATGGCTGGCAGGGAGCCCATCCATGGGGCCTTCTGGGAAACTCTACCCATGTACCTCTCAGTGGTGCCCTGATGAGCAGAAGCTATAAGAAGAGATTGTGGCTTGTGCATTTGAGTGTGTCAGGGGAAGGTGGGCAGCTCCTGGAGTCTGATGAGAGGCCACTGGTATTGTGGTCACCTCTGCAGCAAGAGATTATCCTCTCATCTCAGGTCCTGCCTTAGAGCATGGACCAGCCAACTCTCCCAAGTTCCATGGGTGCAGCCAGCGGATTCAGGCTCCCTCTCTCCTGGTGTTCTGTGTGGTCCCAGGACAGTTCAGTTTGGACTCAGAGCTGTAATGCATGTCCAGATTCCTTGTCTATTGTTTCAGAGAAGGAGGAGGGGGACTAAGGGAGCCAGACTTCTCCAAGGGAGGTGAGTCTGCTGTTTAGGGTTCCTGGTACTGGAACAATTCAGTGATTCTTCCTCTTCAGAGTCCAGATACCCCTGGCCTGAGTGTTCCTTCCCTCACCCTCAGCTCTCTGCCCCTTTATTATTATAGTCCACCATGAGGGCTGCAGGCCAGTCTTCCTGTGAGTTTTCTAGGGCACCAACCCTGTCTCATTCATCCTGTGTCCCTCCACCTTGGCACAGAGCATAGCTCAGCTTAGAAGCTCTATCAAAGATTGTTGAGTGGATGGTAGGCAGGTCACCAGGAGCTCTCCACCTAGACAATCCTCTAAGAAGGCCCTTTCTCGGTGGTTCACTGCTTCCCCAAGGCTCTGTGGTAAGGAAGGGGCCTGCACTGAGCTCAGAGAACCAACTGCCCCCTCCAAATGAAGAAGAAGACGTATTTCTGGAGAGGGCATTTGGGACTGACAGCTGCTTGGCTGAGTCATGAAAATGGCACCCTTTCTGGGTGAGGACTCTAGCTGCCCAATACCCCACCCAGAACTGGAATGAGAATCATGAGCTGGAGCTCCTTCTCTGCCTCCCTCTCAGGCCCGAGGCTGGCAGCCCCCCAGCCCTCCTCCAGCCAGCTCATCTAGGCGAGATGAAGCTGTAGTCTGGCATCAGAGGTTTTCCTTGCCATGAGTCAGGTAGAGAAACAGCTTGCTTCCCAAGGAGAAAGTGGAACTTTGTAGGCACACAAGGGTAAATATTGAGTGTGATATGCTGCTAATTAGCGGCACCAAGGCCGTTAGCGTTAATGAGATCTGTCTCTGCGGCCATTCTGTCTGCAGTGCACAGGCAGCACGGTTTCTCTGGGCCAAGCTTGCTGGCTCAGTGCTCCAGCCGCTGCTCTGAGTCCTTGCGATGCTTTCTTCTCAGAGGAAAAGAAAAGACAGCTAGAGCTTCAAGGAAGCTTATTCTTTTCCTACATTTCCTTGACACAAAATCAAAAACTTCAGCTTAAAGATTTACTAAAAAGATTTCATTTGTTTTCCATTACCAACCTTAATCATATCCCTTCCTCCCAACTTTGGAATACGTAGCCTAGAAGAGAGGAAAGGAGTAGGAAGGAGCAATGATTATAACCAAGGTTTTTTATTTTTTTTTGAGTACTTACTGTGTACCAAGCACAGAGCCCATACGTTACCTTATCTGAGCCTCACAATAATCATATAAGGTAAATTAATACTATGATTCTCATTTTACACATAAGGGAGAGTGAAGCTTAAAGGGGTTAAGTAACTTGCCCAAGTTCCCATAGTAAGTAAAAGGAAGCTGCAGAATGACTGAGCTATGCCTGGGTCCAGAACCCGTGATCTTGACCAGACACTAAATTGCCTTGAAAGGGAACAAGGCGAGGGCTTTACTGAACAGCTCGGCCTCTTCAAAAGTCTGGGAGGAGAATTAAAATCAACCAAAGAGGTGGTCATCATTTGTTAACACAGTTATTTATTTACATTTTATTTCATGTCTACTGTGGTCTGGTTTTAGGGATGTAATGCATCATCCTTGTTCCCATGGACATTGTCAGTAAGTGGTAAGACAATAGAAACAGGTGACTGTAATAAAAGGTAGTATAATCAATCTTGTGCATTATCAGAGCACAAATAGGAGCACCAAAATGGATGTGTGGGGGCATGGATAAAATGAAGTCAATCTTTATACTTTCCTCCAGTTTTATTGAGATATAATTGGTATCCAACATTGTATAAGTTTAAGGTATACAACATGCTGATTTGATACATGTATATATTGCAAAATAATTGCCACCATTGCATTAACTAACACCTCCTTCTCTTCATGTAATTACAATTTCTTTTGTTGTGAGAACATTTAGAATCTATCTTTACAACTTTCAACTATATAATATTATCTTATTAGCTATATATAAGGCTGCATATTATATCCTCAGAACTTATTAATCTTACAACTTAAAGTTTGTTGCCTTTGACCAATATTTCCCCATTTTCCTCAACCCCAGACCCTAGTTACTACCAATCTACCCTGTTTTTACAAGTTCAGCTTTATAAAGGTTCTACGTATAAATGTTATCACACAGTATTTGTCTTTTTCTGTCTGACATTTCATTTAGCAAAACACCCTCAAGGTTCATAAATGCATCCAAGTTGTCAAAAATGGCAGGATTTCCTTCTTTCTCACGGCTGAATAATATCAGAACAAATGTATATTACACTTTCTTTATCCAATAATTCATTGATAGGCACTGAGGATGCTTTCATTTCTTGATTATTGTAAATAACAAATGCTGCAATGAACATCGGGGTACAGATATCTTTTTGAGATTCTGTTTTTATTTCCTTTGTATATGTACCCAGAAGTAGCATTGCTGTATTATGATAGTTCTATTTTTAATTTCTTGAGAACCCTCCACACTGCTTTCCACAGTTACTGTGCAGTTTTACATTCCTACCAATAGTGCACAAGGGTTCCTTCCCTTCTCTCCACATCCTCACCAGCACTTACCTCTTGGCTCTTTGATGATAATCATTCCGTCATGTGTGAGGTGATATCTCACTGTGGTTGTGATTTGCAATTCCTTGAAATTAGCAATGGCAAACAGCTCAGGTACATTTTCATTGGACATTTGTATGTCTTCTTTGGAAAAATGTCTATTCAATTCCTTTGCTCATTTTTAAATTGGGTTTTTTTTTTGTTAATGAGTTGATTGAGTTTTTATATATTTTTGATATTAATCCTTTAACAGATTTGCAAATATTTTGTTCCATTCTATAGGTTGCCTTTTTTATTTTGTGAATTGTTTGCTGTGCAGACAAAGTCTTTTTAGTTTGATATAGTTCCTTTTATAATTTTATTTGAGAGAGAGAGATATACAAATTTGTTGTTCAACTTATTTATGCATTCATTGGCTGCTTCTTTGCCCCATGTGTTCCCTGGCTGGGGATTGAACCTGCAACCTTGGTGTATTGAGACAATGCTCTAATCGACTGAGCTACCCATCCCTTTTTAAAATTTTTGCTTTAGTTGCTTCTTTTAATTATTTTTTAAATCTTTAAAAAATCATTTTTAATCTGTGAGTAAACTGTAGTGCATAGGGCAGGCTTCCTGGAAGAGGTACTAGACCTGAGCTTCAAAGTAGGAGCCTGTGTTAGTTAGATATAAAGAGCTCAGAAGGGGCATTGCAGGTCAAGGGGTCACTCGGAGCAATGACATCTCCATGTTGAGGCACAACAAAGTGTGTGAGGGGAAAACTGCAAGTATGGTTGTGCTTGTAGACCATGAAATTTGGAGCAGGTCTTAGTAGGGAATGAAGCTGGAAGACTGGTTAAAGGTAGATCCTAGAGGGTCAGATAGGCAAGGCAATTGAGCTTGGACTTTATCCTAAGCAAATGGAGGCCACTGTAGGATTTTTAACATAGGAATAGTATGAAAGATGAGACCAGCAAGGCCAAGAGTGGTAGGTGATGGGTCAGTGGTAGCTAGGCACAGTTGCAGTGACTCAGGCAAGACTGGTGGTAGGTTGAAAGTGAGCTATAGTAAAAGGGATGGATATAAGTATGAACTTGATAGTTTTTTAGCAAGTAGAATTGACAAGTCTCATTGGTTGACTAAATGCAAGGGGCTTGAGGAAGTGGGAGGAGTCAGGGATAACACTGAAATTTCTGCCTTGGAAAACTCTGTGTGGATAATGACATATGATTCTCTGGGAACACAGAAGGTTAGGGGATGGGGCATGGTTCAGTGTGGATCATGCTGAGTGTGATGTGACTGCAGAATCCCAGGCAGAGATATCTAAGAGACAGCTAGATGTGAAGTCTAGAGCCTAGGAAAACCACTCGGGATATCCTGAGCTTGAGAACAACTGAGATTTTCAGCATGCTTAGGTTCACCCAAGACAGAGCTTGGTGAGGTAAGAGCTGACCACCACCACCCTCATTTTCTCACATCCTTGTCCAGCTCTGTCTTCAGGATGGAATCAAGTCCCTGGGTCCTATACCTGGGCCCATCATTCTGATTTATCCTGACTCATATTTTTCTAGTTCTTCCATGCCACAAGTCTAAACCCCTCAGGATTATACTGAAAAGATCCCCTGGCAGCAATATAACTCTAGAATTCCTTCTCTGTGTCTGTTGGCTTGGAAATGGCAAGGAATTGCTGGATCTGGCAGTGATACCAGGGCTGCTTACTGTCCTATCTGTCTCCACCTTTCCCTAGTATTGCAGCTTTTTTTTTATTCTGCCCAATTCTATACTTGTTGGGTCCATGTTGCAGTGGAGGTTGAGTCCTGGATTGGTTTCTATTGTACAGGAGTCCTGCTGGTTAGACAGGGTTAGGTACCACCTGCCCAATGCACTAAAATTGATTTTGATGATTCTTTTCTGCTTCTAGCACTAGCCCTTTTCTCCCACTCCACCTAATACCATCAATCTGTTCAAGTGTGACCAGAGCCCCCAATTTTCGCTCGCCCTAAGCAAGACTTTTATATGTTGATGAAATATAATTTTGTCAAAATGTACCTGTCTTTGTTTCATTTTCTTATATTATCTCTCCCTTTCCAGATAGCTCCCTAATATGACAAAATTCTCATGATTTTATCTGGGTCCAGCAGCAGCACATCAGGAGGGAAGAGAAGAAAGCCAATGAGTTGTTGAGAGGTACCAAGGAAGGAGGTACAAAAGCAGTGCCATGAATTAAATCTAAAGGTCAAGCTAAGGGCAGAAACAGAAGAATAAATAGCAAAGTTAATAGCTGGGAGAATCAACAGCATGGTAGACCACAATTAAATAGAAAATTTGTGGTGATGAACTGAGACCTGCCCTGCTTGCTTCTATCAGGAGAAAGATTTGAGAATCGAAAGAAACCTAATAGGAGCTGGTACCTGCCTTCTCAGATGGCTCAGGCACAACCACTCACAGCTAATGTGATGGCTCTTATAATGTAAGCCAGGCTCAGGAAGAGGTCAAAAGCTGCTTAGTACAGTAATTCAAGGGTAATTTTTCTGCTAGGAGCAAAGTCAAAGACACATTAAAAGGAAGACTCTGCTTTTCTTAAGTGAGGTCAGACTGAGGGAAATAGCACTCACTGTGGTGTTTTTGCTTCTAAGATAACTAGTAAGGAAACTAGTCCAGAAAAAGGAAGTGAATTTAGAGCACTCACCATTTCCACTTGTACAACTGTAGAAAAACCTTGATTCTCATTTTATTAAACTAATAGAGTTTGCAAGACACAAGAAGAAAAGATGGAGCAGAATTTTAGGGGAGGGGCAGTTTTCAGGGGCAGAAAAGGATGCCATACAGATTGGAAAGCTTGAAAGAGGGGGATACAAATGGGACAGACTTCTGAAGACCTAAACCTCCTTTCCTTGGGTAATAAAAAGTAACAAGTAGGATAGGAAGAGTCATAAGCTGGGGTCCTTCTACATCATGCAGCCCTGAGAGATCTACATGATCCTCCAGCTAAAGAATTAAGAATATATCTACTGTAGCCCAGTTGTTTCTTGAAAGACTGACAAGGCAGGACGTATGTGGGGAACAGAGAAATGTTCTGCATTGCAGAACTCCAGATGGTGCCATCCACATGATTCTTTGTAGGGTTTGGTAACATGGCAGCATTGAGTAAGGAACACTTGCTTCCTGATCAGCTTGTGGGGTGAGGTGGACACCCGCTGGTTTTGTCTGCCCAGCAAGGTTTCCTTTTCTTTTGATAAGAAACGTTGGTTTTCTTTTTGGGGTCTCTCCCTCTTCCCACTCTACCACTCTGACTCCTGATTCCATGAAGTCTTCATGAGGCTGTGTGTCAGGGGCTCAATCTAGCCAATCTCTCTTTAGAATCAGAACTATGAGTAGAATTACAGAAGGTCAGAAATCACTGGATGGTAGCAACCCGAGAAGACTGTTTATTATTTCCAGGGTCACTGCTAGCCCTTTGTGATACAAAGAAAAGGCACACAGCTAAGAGAATTGAAACATCTTTGAGCAAACAAAAAGCACCTTTTCTCCAGGCAAACCAAACTATACAGAGGAGTAAGACTTGCTGAGCAGGGAACAGGTTAAATCCACTCTAATTTGAGTCTACTTTCCATATTCCCGGAGTGGTCCTGCTTTCGGTCCTTCCTGAAGCCTAGGTGTAACTACCTACATCCTTCAATTTAAGTTAGCCAGAGGAGGTTTCTGTTGCTTGCCTTCAAAGAACCCTGTGGGCTGCATGGGGGAAATAAGAAAGAGACAGGGTTGAAGGAACACAGCCATCACTGTGAATTACTCAGCTGAAGCATCACTGGTTAATACCAATGTTAGGAGTATTTGTGGGATGTCAGTGGCCAAGACAATAACGGAGAAACAAAAGATTGTAAAAGTTAATTCTCTATTTTCTTTTTTTTTAATTATATTTTATTGATTATGCTATTACAGATGTTCCAATTGTTCCCCCTTTGCTCCCCTCTGCCCAGCATCCCCCACTCCCTCAGGCAATCCCCACACCATTGTTTATATTTATGGGTCACGAGTATGGGTTCTTTGGCTACTCCATTTCCTACACTGTACTTTACACCCCCACGGCTATTCTGTAACCACCTGTTTGTACTTCTTAATCCCCTCACCTCTGCACCCAACCCCCACACCCTCCTCCCATCTGGCAACCATCAAAACGCTCTCTATATCTTTGATTCTGACTTTGTTCTTATTTGTTTTTCAGATTCAACTGTTGACAGGTATGTATTTATTGCCATTTTATTGTTCATAATTTTGATTTTCTTTTTTTAAATAAGTCCCTTTAACATTAAATTTTGGTGATGATGAACTCCTTTAGTTTGTTTTTTTTCCTCCTTGTCTGGGAAGCTCTTTATCTGCCCTTCCATCACATACACACACACATACACACCCTCTTCAAGGCAGAAGAGGAGGGACCCTACCACCTCCACCATGGCCTTCTGTACCTGTTGAAGGGAAGGGTGAGGCAGAGGATGAAAAGGAACTGTGCCAGATGATTCATGTCAGTCCAAATGATCTCAAATTTCCTAAGATCCCTTTTTATTCTAGAATATAAAATTATTTTCAGCATGAGATAGTCCGTTCCAATGGATTAATGAGTTTCTCCTTCTCCCATGACCAATTCGCATGTTATCAGAGCATTTTAGAAACTCAATATATATTGCCAGCAAAGTTTTTTCTTTTGTACACACTTCTTTGCCTCTAACACCTCTCCCTTCCTATCTCCCTTTCCCCTGATACTCAGTGTAAGAGAAAGGGTAACATGCTGCATGTGGCTTTGGAGATGATAAACTCTACCTTTGAATACCAATTTGCAGTTTACTGGCTATATAGCACTAGGAAAATGACTTACCCATTTGCGTATGTTTTTCCTAATCTGCAAAGGGCAGGATATCTGCAGTGGATATCTATTGGTTTTTGCCACATAGTGTCTATTCCTTCTTCTTCTGTAATGAGAACTCAGTTCTCTCCTGAGCATCCCACTTCTGGTGCAGGGGCCTGGTGATTTCCAAGGGTAGGATGTGTTGATGACACACCCTTTCTCTCTGAGCTATGCATGTCTCCAGCTCACCCTCATAGAAATGAGCATTATCTCTCCCACTACAATGATTGATTCAAGGGTGACCTGTGATCTGATGTATGCCAGCAAAAATCAGGCCTAGGATCTGAACTACAAATATTTGTAAAGAGAAGCTTTCTTTTTATTGTTCAAGTACAGTTGTCTGCATTTTCACCCCACCACAGCCCCCCCACCCCACCCATCCCTGCCTCCCACCCTCGGACCCACCCCCTTTGGCTTTGTCCATGTGTCCTTTATACATGTTCCTTGATGGGCCTTCCCCTATGTTCCCCCATTATCCCTCTTGCCCCTCTCCTCTGGTTACTGTCAGCTTGCTCTTTATAAAAAGAAGTTGTTGTTTGTTTTTATTTCCTCTAAGACTTAAGTCTGGAGCTACTGGAAACTAACATAACTGAGGAGGGTTGTCTCCCAACCCAAGCAGGCGAAAGCAGAGCTAAGGGGAGAAAGATCGCATCCTGACAGCAGGGAAGGAGCTGCTCCGCCCAGAGGGCCTGACCCCTAAAACCCCAGGATTTGGATTTTCTTTTACAGTTATATAAATCCACATCATTTCCCTCAACACGTGCACCTATTTTTATCCTGTTAGAGTTATGGTTTTCAGATACTTGCACTTGAGAGTCCCGAGAGATACATCATTTATCTGTAAGGAATTTGACAAGGGTTAGAATTGTAATTTGAACAATGTCTGGATCTAACAAAAGACCAATAAAAGGCAGCCGTATTTTCATAGCTCTTACCGTTGCCAGTATTGTCTCAGGTGCTCCAAGGCCCTTATCTCTCCCTTCCCTCTCCTCAGCCGAAAGGTTGGCTGGAGCGACAGAAGCTGGGTGAGGAACCCCGGGGCCCCTGCCTCACAGGTAACTCGCTGCCCACTTCTGCTGTCACAGGGCTGACCTCGGCGCAGCTGAGCATGCAGCTCAGAACCTGTTGCTGAGAATTTGCTCTCCAGAGCCTGCCTTCCTGAGGGACCACCTGAAGTATACACCTCCTGCTCCTTCCCTCAGCTAGTGCCCTGTACCTGCTTACCATAACCTGGACGGACTGGGGACCTGGGATGGTAAGACTGGAGTAGAACTGAATAGTAAATGAGCAACATGCTAATTCCATGCAAATGAATATCTATTTTGAATCAACAGCTTGGGCATTTTTTTAGGAGGGCTGAGGCAGCAAAAATCCAAAGGGAGGATGAGGGGGAAGGGTGTCTCTTAGAGGTGTCAGAGAGCACACTGGAGCCCCCCGCCACAGAGCAGAACTGCCTCCTGCCCACAGTGCCTAATGCTATTTGATCTGCTCATTAGCAAGTATGAAACATAGTCCGAAAAGGAAAAAAGAAAAAAAAAAACAAAACAAAACTCAGCAATGAATAAACTAACAGATGGGGACTTAATTCAATTTGCATCCAATCCACCCTAGTACCAAGGACTTTGCCTAACAATGGAGACTGGGGATAGGGAAGGGTCCCCACTGCAGTTCCCCTCCCCCACCCTGTTCCATCCTTTTATGGAAACCAGATGGGTATTCTTGTTTTAAACCTCCTCTCCCCTGGGTTGATCCTAAATTTATTCTCTGAATCAGAGAGCAAAGTTCTTGGGAGAAATGAGGCTGGCACTGTGAGGAGGGGAGGGACTGTGAGTAGCAGCAGCAGAGGGGATGAAAAGCCACATGGGAGAGGAGGGCAAGGTCAGGGAGACCTTCTTCCCTGGCACCCCTCCCTCAGTTCTCAGAAGTCAAGGGAGCTAGGGAGCTGGTACTGAGAGACCTGCAAGGCTCCAAGTCCGGTACCCTTTCCACTCCACATCCCACCTCTGCAGCCTATGCTTGGCTCTGCCACTGCTTAGCTGTCTTCATCATCATCATCATCATCATCATCGTCGTCATCATCATCATCATCATCATGTGACTCTGAAAGAAGATTCTTCATTTGACAAGTGGGAATAATAGCCAAATGGACCTTACCACAGTTGCTGTGAAGCACACACAAAGTGTGTGGATGTGGAGGTTTTATGTAACCTTTGTGATTTTGCCATGTTAGGGATGATCATTGAGAGTGTCCAGGGGTTCACTCACCTTTTTCCCTCTAGGGAGCTGACAGATGGGGTGTGTCCCCAAAGAACAATAGGAAGTACGGCTTTATTAAACAGCATGACAGTGCCAGACTCTGGCAAAGTCTGACTGCGGACTATGGCTCAGGCCAAATCCCGGAACTAAATTTTAGGACACAAATCAATGCCCACAGGGAGAGAAGGAAGGAAGAATACTAGCCCGGCCCCATGTGCACTCATCTGACTGGCCACAAGGCAGGGGTGTTGGCTTCTCCCAGCTTTCCAGGTGCAAAAAGGATCAGGGAGAATCAGAGTGGTTAAGCCTGGTTCTGAAAGGATCCAGGTATGTGTAGAAGAGAAGAAAATTTTCCTCTTCCCTTAAGGTTCTGTGGCTGGGTCTGAAAATTAAGCTGACATAGACAGATTAACAGGAGAAAAACCATACATTTTTTGTTTAATCTAACTACGAGCACCTGGATCCATCATAGGAAAAATGAAGACCCACAGAAGTGGTTAGGACTTAGAGTTACGAACCTTTTTACAAAGAACAAAAAATTTGTATCGAGTTGTGACCAGACCAAAAAAAAAAAAAGATGGACTAAGCTTGTAGAGGTGGTAAGTTGTGGGAAGGTGACCAGGAAATATATGGAGGCTATTGGAAGATAGCTTATTTTAGTAGGCTTGTTGGGACAAATCCATTTTGGTGTTGATTCCCACTCTCTGGTGATAAGAATGTCCTTCTCTTCCTGGCTGGTATGGCTCAGTGGATTAAGTACTTGCTTGTAGGTCACTGCAAAGAAGGGAGGTCAGTCAGTTTCCAATCAGGGCACATCCCTGGGTTGCAGGCCAGGTCCCCAGTTGGTGGCATGCAAGAGGCAGCTGATGGATGTTTCTCTCACACATCAATGTCTCTGTCCCTCTCTTTCTCCCTCCCTCCCCCTCTCTAAAAATAAATAAATAACATTTTTTCAAAAAATGTCCTTCTTGACCTGGCACAGGGAAGGCACTTTCATCATGGGAATTGTATGCTCTGCTTTTAGGTACAAAGGAGGAACTCAGAGTCCTTCCTGTGTCTGCTGTTCCTCAAGGGCCTTTAGCTTAAAATAATCAATATGCCAAAATGGCGTATTTGGGGATGGCATGTTCTGAACACTGTCATGTACCTCATCTGGGGACAAAAAGGAGAGTGCTCTGTCACTGTACAAAAGAAGTGAAAGGAAAAGGGACCATGTCAAAAACAAGTGAAAAAGGACCTTGCTTTGAAGGTCCAGGATTTGCATCACAAGTAAGTGTGTCCAGAGCCAGGTTAGACTTGACCTATCCATTCCCTACCTGAGGTTTCTATTGAGGGTAAGGTGGTTCTTCTGCCTTTTCTTCTTCTTGCCGTACTACAGTGGGCAAGGGACAGGCGTGAAACCTCGCCCCAGCAATATTTGACCCTGAGCCAGAGAGTTTGGACCTGGTGGTCTTACTCTGTCCTGAGAGTTCAAACCTCAACTCAGCCTCCACAAAGGTCCAGGTGCTGTTGGAAACATCTTCAGGAAGAGCTCAGTCTCCTTTGCAAGCAGTGTGAGGAACAAGAAAGACAGGGAGGGCACAGGGGAGAAAGTCAGGCCTGGGAATTCAGGGCAACCTGCCAAGCACTCGATAAATCAGGATTGCTCAAGTTGAAAGGCCGCCCCATTGGACAACTTCCTTTGTCATTTCTTTCCAGAGGACAGAAAATTAATATTGATTGTCTTCTTGGCTCCTTCAAATGAGTATAATTGGATATTCCCAATTTAGTGGGTGACATTCAGGCATTTAGGGGCAATAGCATCTTTCCAGAACTCAGCTTTTGAATTGGAACCTTGGTGAGGTGAGTGTGAGCGAGGCAAGTGTAAGAGTATCCTGGGGTCACTGTGGATGAGGAGAAAGGAGCTTTAGGTCTCAGAGGTGTCGAACTGACCTTCTGCATTCAGGATAGGCTTTCAACCCAAGGTGTCTCAGAACTGGGACAAAATTAGTTTTGCCAAGATGATAAAGAATAGATTCAACAGATCCTTGGAAAAAGATCACCATTATTGGGCCCCAACAAGGTGGGTACGGCTGGGTACAACCTCTCAACGTTTTTGGGGAAATAGTCTCAGGGAAGGGTGAAAGGGTATTTTTAATCTGAAGCTGACTATTACAGGCACAAAATTTCTTTTAATCTCTTAGGGTATTATAAAAATTCTTGAGAATTTTGCATTTTTACCCATAATGTATATCTGTTTTAATATAAAATTAATGTTGTGACTCAGTTATCATCCAATAAAGTTGGTAGGAAAGGGAATGCCTCATGCTGATGCTTTCCCTTGGAGACTCCATGCCATACCAGCTGGGGTAGGTTCTTTTGAGAAGCATGATGGTATTCAGATGCATAGACCCCTGGATTCTAAGCTTTATGAAGGTCGCTACTGCAGCATAATTGTATCCTGCCTGGGTCATCCTCTCAACGGGGATGAGAAAGGAGTAGGTGTTCTCCTACATCTCAGATCTCCCTGGATTCTGTAAAGCTATCCCCTCGGGTCTTCCAGAGGCATATCACCTGATGCTCCACCCCCAGGTAGGGACATCCCTCCTTCAGTTCATACAGACAGGATTATATATGCTGAGAGGGCTCCAAGATGGTGGCTGTGCAGTAGATGTGATGATGTGGCCACTTCTCTTCTGAGCCATGAATACTACCCCGTAAGCCAATGGTCAGGGACAGGTATAAGGAGAAGCAGAGCATGGGGCTGATAAAAACATGTTATCTTTTGTTTCTCAAACTGTCCCCGTGGGTATCAAAGTAAATACTTATTATGAGTTTCCATAGTTACAAATAGAAAATTTGGGGGAATGAGTGG
Organism: Macrotus californicus; assembly: GCA_007922815.1. NCBI lineage: Eukaryota > Metazoa > Chordata > Mammalia > Chiroptera > Phyllostomidae > Macrotus > Macrotus californicus. The sequence goes on from VMDR010004814.1 coordinate 26,668, forward strand.
AAAGTAATTGAAAATGCTGACTTTGATATCATAAATTATGCCTGGATATTCCTCCCCCAACACCACCCCCTTGTTCTGCCTCCTGCTGCCCTCCCCCCAACTCCCACACACACTTAGGAGAGAGGCAGAGAGACCTACCTAGGAAGCTAGCGCAAGAGTAAAGAAAAAGAGGTCAGTTTGGGGGCCCCGATCTCTTCTGTCCACAGGTTACTGAAAATGCTCAGCTCGTTTTTCAGACTATGCTTTGGAACCTGTGGCGGTAAAGTTATTCAGTCTGTGTCCTCCTCAGGGTCTGCTGTCCAGAAGGAAGTGTGGTGAATGTGCCCCCTATACAAGTATCAGACCTTGCTGAGCCATTCTTGGGGTCCCCAAAGATCCATGGAGGAACACCTGAGCTCCTTGAGAGTGGGAGGGCAGCCTGTCTGCCTGCCATGCAACCAAGTCTCAAGATACACATGCTTTGTCAGGTTGTCATCTCTCGGAGTAACCTCCACTTTCCCTGTCATCCTGTCCTGCATGGCCAGCTGGGAATGCAGTGCTCCTGTGCAGACAGCATGCGATTCCCGTTTTATGAGGCTGGGGTCTGGCATAAGAAGCTATAGATCTGTTTGGCCTGCACTGCAGGGAGCAGCCGGTACAGGAGGGACTCCAGTTGGAGGCTGCCTGGTCACCCAGATAGTAAACCTGCCGCAGAGCTCCGAAGCCAACCCCACATGCAGTGGGAGGGCTTTGTCCTCCTTCTCAGGCTTGGTCATGATGTCTTTTCTAAGCATGATAGGCAGTGCAACATGGTGAAAGAAATGTAAAATTTGGCCTCAGAAGGCTTGCATATATTCACGCAGAGGCAAGTGGTGGGCCTGTACTTCATAGAATTGTTGAGAAGAATGATCATATACACATCTGGAATGTTTGCATCCAGGTAGTGCCAGGGCAAAAACCTAGCCTGGGGGAAGAGTTAAGGAACAGAGCTCAATTTCCAGTTGTGTTCATTTCTTTCTTATGCACCTGATACCTCTAGGTCCTGCCTAATTACTATGTCCCCAGGAAAGCTGGTCCTTTGTAGCTGAAGAGAGTCTGACCCCCTGTGAAACTCTGTGTGTGTGTCTCTCTCCCAAGAGACAATTAGGGGTTTCTCTACCCTCAGCATCTAGCGCCTCCTTCTTTTTGCTTTTTTCACACTGATTGCAATTATTTGTTTACTCATCTGTTTCCACCAAAAGACTAAACTCCTGGAGGATAAGGCCTGTGTTGTGCTGAGTAGCTGAGAATAGTGGGAAATCAATGAATATTTGGTGAGTGGAGGAGTAAACAAGGCTGAAAGAAGCAGGTTGTGATGGGCTGAGGGCTTTGTGGTTCTTCTTTGGCTTTCTGGGCACTTGGTTTCCAACATTTTCGCATCTTTTCCTCCATAAAGAAGAGTGTGAATCTGACAGGTCAGTGCATGCTGAGAAATAGAAAACTAATTGGTATTACTGTAATAATTCTTACATTTCTATAGAATTCTTTACACGTGCAAGTCACATTCATGATTTCATTTGATTCCTATTAACAATTGAGTGCCCCTCACCCCCAAAAAAGACAAAAGGAAGCTGAGATTCAGGGAGAAGTCAAAGGACTTGTCTAAGACCATGTAGCTAATTGACAATAAAGTTAGTATTAGAATTTTGATCTTTTGTTTTTTGTTCAGATACTCTTGAGGGGAATCTACGATGTCATTTACCAAACAACACATTGAAGACATTGCGAGAACCTACCTACCAAGTGTGCAGTGACAGACACTTTGCTTATCCATTTGTTATTAATATTTTTGGCATGACTCCCTGGGCCATGGACTATGATAAGTGCTACAAATATAGAGAGAAATACCACACAGTCCTGACTTCAGGGAGCTTAGGGTCTAGTAGGGGAGACAGACACATAGGTTGGACTGTAAGGGTGGGAGGTCCAAATGAGGTCTAACTACAGGGTAGAGGGAGAAAAGGAAGGGAAAGAACATTGATTGTTTAGAATTGGCATTTCTGAAGGTGGAAGAGTTATGTGATGATATAGTCTATATTGTGGCTATAGGAGGGTTGATTGAAGCTAGTATAAGTGAATGTTGTTGGAGTTGATGATGTCAAGGAATTTCAAAGCTAAGACTTTGAGTGAATAGTTGGTATATATATGAAACAGGTGATGGCAGGAGCTGAGGAGCAAAAGAAAATTTTGAGCCAGCTAATTAAATTTGTAATGAATGAAGAGAGTAAAAAGAAGGTGGAGGATAATGGTAACACAGATGAATAAAAGAGTTAAAGGGTGGCGAAACAGATGATGTCATATTCAAAGAAAGAAGCCTTTTGCCAGAGGTGCAAAAAGAAGATTGGAAGGAAGTCACTGGACTAAACTGGCATTATGGCTGAACTTTTTTAAGTATATTTTATTGATTATGCTATTTCAGTTGTCCCATTCCCCCCCTTTTCCCCCTCCACCCTGCTCCCTCCCACCAGCATCCCCCCACCCTTAGTTCATGTCCATGGGTCATACATACAAGTTCTTTGGCTTCTCCATTTCCTATACTATTCTTAATCTCCCTCTGTCTATTTTGTACCTACCATTTATACTTCTTATTCCCTGCATCTTTTCCCCATTCTCCCCCCTCCCTTCCCCTTTGATAACCCTCCATGTGATCTCTCTTTCTGTGATTCTGTTCCTGTTCTAGTTGTTTGCTTAGTTTGTTTTTGTTTTTAGATTCATTTGTTTATAGTTGTGAGTTTATCATTTTATTGTTCATAGTTTTGATCTTCTTTTTCTTAGATAAGTCCCTTTAACATTTCATATAGTAAGGCCTTGGTAATGATGAACTCATTTAATTTTTCTTTATCTGGGAAGCACTTTATCTGCCCTTCCATTCTAAATGATTGCTTTGCTGGATAGAGAAATCATGGATGTAGGTCCTTGCCTTTCATGATTTCAAATACTTCTTTCCAGCCCCTTCTTGCCTGCAATGTTTCTTTCAAGAAATCAGCTGATAGTCTTATGGGAGCTCCTTTGTAGTTAACTGTCTCCTTTTCTCTTGGTGCTTTCAGGATTCTCTCCTTCTCTTTAATCTTGAGTAATGTAATTATGATATGCCTCTGTGTGTGCTTCCTTGGATCCAACTTCTTTTGGATTCTCTGAGCTCCTTGGACTTCCTGGAAGTCCATATTCTTTGCCAGATTGGGGAAAATTCTCCTTCATTATTTGTTCAAATAAGTTTTTAATTTCTTGTTCTTCCTCTTCTCCTTCTGACACCCCTATGATTTGGATGTTGGAACATTTATAATTGTCCCAGAGGTACCTAACCTTCTCCACATTTTTTTGAATTCTTGTTTCTTCATTCTGTTCTGGTTGAATGTTTATTTCTTCCTTCTGCTCCAAACCGTTGATTTGAGTCCCAGTTTCTTACTCTTCACTGTTGGTTCCCTGTATATTTTTTTTATTTCACCTTGCATAGCCTTCACATTTGCCTCTATTTTGTGACCATACTTAGTCATTTCTGTGAGCATCCCTATTACCAGTGTTTTGAAGTCTGTATCAGATAGGTTGTCTATCTCCTCATCACTTAGTTCTTTTTCTGGAGTTTTGATCTGTTCTTTCATTTGGACCCTATTTCTTTGTCTTGGCACACCTGTTATGTTATAAGGGTGGAGCCTTAGGTATTTGCCTGGGTGGGTAACCCACAATGCTCTGTTGTCACACTGTATGTGGGGGAGGGGTCAGAGACAGAACAATGCCACTTGCTCAGCTCTCAGACTACTTTCAGTCACTTCCCCCACTACCCACAAGCAAATTGGGCCCTTCTGGTACTGATTCCTGGGTGGGTGGGTTTGTGTACTTTCTAGAACTCTGTGAGCTCTTCAACAAACTCTCCTGTGAGGCTGGGAATTCCTCCCACTGCTGCAACCCTCATAGGTTTTTACAGCCAGAGGTTTTGAGGCTTTCTTTTCCCTCACTGGAACTCTGGGTTTCATGGTCTGTCTTACTCCCCAGTTTTTCCTCCTGGTTTATCTGCATGCGAACATGGGACCACCAGCTGTCACCTTGCCGTGCATCCTCCATGCCCAGGCTGCCCATCACTGACCCTCCTACCAGTCTGAATGAATGTTTCTTCTTTAACACCTTGGTTGTCAGACTTCCATACAGTTTGATTTCCTGGCAGTTCTGGTTGTTTTTTGTTTTTAGATTTGTTTTTGTCCTTCTTTTGGCTGTGCGAGGAGGCAAAGTGTATTTACCTATGCCTCCATCTTGGCTGGAAGTTTCTATGGGCTGAATGTTTTTATCAACCCAGAATTTATATGTTGAAGTCCTAACCTGCAATATAATGGAATTGGGAGGTGGGGCCTTTTGAAGTAATTAGGTTTAGGTAATGTCGTGTAGGTAGAACCCCAATAATGGGATTAGTGTCCTCATAAGAAGAGGAAGAGAGACCAAAGCTCTCTCTCTCTCTCTTCATATGTGTGCTTGAAAGAAAGGTCATCTGTGCTCATAGTGAGAAGGTGGATGTCTGTAACCCAGGAAGAGGGTTATCAGCAGATGCAAAGTGTGCTGGCATCTTGATCTTGGGCTTTTTGGCCTCCAGAACTGTGAAAAATAAATATCTGTTGTTTAAGCCACCCAGTCAGCCACCGAGCTAAGTGATTGGTAATATGTTATATTTATTACAGATTGGCTAAGGAAATCACAATGGCTTATCGCAACACAAGCGGGCATGGAAGAACTCAGGTTGATAAAGCTCTCTACATTTTAAACTGTATCATCTGGAACATGCCACCTCCACAGCCACCACTGCAATGGAAGAGAGGGCCCGAGAGTTGGGCACTAAAGCTTAAATATACTACATCACTTCTACTCACAGTCCATTGGCCTATTCTAGTCAATGGCCCCACTTACCTGCAAGGAGCCTGAGGAGGTGGAGGAGCAGGCAAATATTCAGTGAGTAATAAAGGCCTCTGCTATTCCTGTGACAGACTCCACAGGTAATTTTATTCATTTATTCAATAAATATTTGAGTGCCCATTTATGGGAAACAATGTGCTAGGTCCTAAGGATACAATGATGAAGAGGAAGTTATTGTGGTTCTTGCCTAGGGAGTTTTTGACCAACCTTTTATGCCTTCTTGTTCTCCTGGTTCCTGACTCTGTGTCCTCGTTGACTAGATTGACTCTTGGCCATGACTTCTGTTAATATCTCCTGCCTCACATTCTGAACTCTGCTTCTCAGATCAAATCTCTGCTAGGCTTCCATGCTACATTGGGTAGAATAGATGTAATTCTTGTTCTATGAGCCATATCTTTTCCAGCTTTTCAGCTTCAGGGATGTGGGAGTGAGTAGCTCAGGATTATTAGGTTTCTATTGATGAAGGATGAGATTTAGACTCACACCAGCTAGATATGTCCCAGGTTACTGACCAAAGTAGGAGGTGTCTCCCATCTTGCTCAGATGCCTAGCTTGGAGTGGTACATGGGATCTGGTGGGCTAGGTTACATTTCGGGCTTGCTGCCTCTAGAACCATAACTAAAAATCTATTAACTCTGGAAACCAGTATTGCACATAAACCTCCCCAGCCCTGGCCATCCTGCAATAAGCACTCCCTCCCTGTTATTTCTATAAATCACTGGAGATAGGCTGGGAACCGATCGATGAGAAAAAATTATGCTACAGCATTAGATTTCATCATATACAACTTGAACCATTACTTCTCTGTCCTGTGGTGTGAGGAATAATGAGAATTAATAGTCTTCCTCTTCTCCAATGATGGGTTTATGACACAGTGTTACCTACACTCTATTCCTTAAAACCATCAATTAATTTTGGGTACTTAAAACTACTCTGTCACTTCCTAAAACTAGCAAACCTCCCACCCCCACAGACTCTCAATATTTTAAAATCATGATATACTTTCCCATATTTGGTTTCCTTCTAATGCTTGATTTAGAACAGGTTTCTGCCTTATCAGACTCCTCCTTTTGACTTTTCTTTAGACCTCTCTCTACTCCATATTTCCAGGGAGGTGTCTAGTACTCAACCCCTGCCCGCCTCTTTGCAGATGGTCAGGATAAGCAAGCCTAAAGTCAGGGTGATTTCACAGCTACCATCCTTCTCTTCTTGTCTCAGTAACCTATTCTCTTGCTTTGGGGAAGACTTTCTAAGTCCTAGCTCCTTTGAAAACAAATGGAGGTGTGAAGTCCTTTGAGCAAACAGACCTGCTGATACCCCTCTGGGAAAATCCCAGTACTTGAATAACTAGTTAGCTGGACAGAAAGGGCAGTGGAAGACTACGTGGCCCAGGACATGGAGAGATGATGCAGGAGCCAGGTGCTCAGTGTCTCTGAGCCAATTAGCAAACATTTGCTATCCATCTTCTCATGCAAAACATTTTACTGGATGCTGCTTTAAACTTTTACCTTATTTGTGTAAGGAATCCTAAATTTCTGGGAGGGAAGCAATACATTCTATCTGAGATTTATGAGTGCTTTTTACTTGGTCATTCTCAGATAAGTTTTGAAAAATTTCACAAAGAGGGCGAATGTCCTCTGGAATCATTCATTCGTTTGTTCAAACATTCATTATAATTAATTAATATATGTTACATATAAGACAGCACTTGGGGTGAGTTGGGGTACATAAATATGGCAAAAATGCAGCCTTAAACCTTAGGCATTTGCAATCTTGTATAGAAGATAAGATTCTGGGCAGTTATCTCACAATTGAAGGCAGGATGAGAGACCTGCTTTATGATGGCCAGAGATGAAGTCTTTGTTGGCAGAGTAGGTAAGAAGAAAGAGCTTCCCCGGGTGGCCTGGTTTCTGTGGCTTGTGCAAACTGGAACCCCATCACCACTTTCCAGTCCTACTAAAGTTGAAGTTTGAGCCATAAAGTACATTAGCACAAATTCAAATGACTGGACAGCTGGAAAAGTGCAGAGGGGCTCCCAGCACCTGCTGCCTTAGTCTTCTTCTGAGATTTCCCACCTCCCACACCCTCCAGGGCTGCAGGGGGAGCTGTCAGTTACAAGTCCCCACCTCCAAACAGAGCTGATGGTCAGTTGAGGTGAGGGCTGCAGTACCAAGCTGATCCCATGTACTTTCTTCCCAATGATTCTTGGTCTTGGGCCCGAGAAAGTGGAAAGTCTTTCTTTTTGTGATTGGGCTATAAGATGTATATTTTCAGAGCTGCCAGCAACCACGTTTCCCATGACTGAACCAGAGAAGTTAGGGTAGAAAGTCAGCTTGCAGAGAGAGAGAGAGAGAGAGAGAGAGAGAGAGAAAGAGAAAGAGAAAGAGAAAGAGAAAGAAAGCAGAGGCCAGGAAGGAGTAATAATTCAAAATGCAGATAGAGTCCCAAGGGAATCTGAGCCCCTGGTTATAGTAACCCCTAAACCCCAGCTGCAGTCAGTCATTCTTGGGTTCCATGAGCCATCTCAGTATCTCTACAAGAAATTCTCCATTTTGCTTCAAACATCTTGAGTTGGCTTGAGTGTCTATTGCTGTGTTACAGTGTTAAATTGATCAAAGCACACTAAGAGGCATGCAGAAATTCCAAAATAATTATCTGCAAATCCAGTATCGTAACTCTCAAAATCCCTTAGCCACAATGAGGGGCTCATATTGATAAATTGTTTGAAATCAAGAGAGGATTTTAAAAGAAAATGCCTCTGACATGAGCATTGCTCAGAGCTCCCCTTGCCCATGAGAGGAAATGGCAGAAGCACTCTTCCTGCACCTCAGATCTCGGGGCAGCAGGTGTCTTCAGCCCACGCCATGTATCCTTAGGAGCATGAGGTCAGCTTCTGTGGGAGGGGAAGCTGGACTGGAGAAATCTATGGCTTCAACCTCTACCTATCCAGAACCAGTAACCGTCTTAGTCCTCAAACCCAAACTGCTTGTAGAGCAGCCAGGAGAAGGCATCCCCTGTAGCCTCTGCAGCGCAGCCCTCCCATCTTCCCAGTCCTAGCCATAAAGTGGGCGCAGGCTCCGAGCCATGCGTGCACGTGTAACACACGTATTTGTTTGGCCTGTAAACTGTCCCTGGCCTTGTAGGACAGGACTGGCTGCTGCAGGCGGCCGTGGGGCCTGGGGCCTGCCTCCCCGCCCGGAGTAGCCGTGTCCAAAATGGGCGCAGCTGTGGGAGTATTTGCTGCAACTGCGACAGGAAGATTCTATTTCGGTCCTGCGGTGTGTGTATTTCTCACTGACTCCTTTTCAAAGCCAAATCAATACCAGGCCAACTAGGAGATTTCCAGGGACACAATGCGCCAGCTGGGAGGGGACTGGGAGGGAGCCGGGAGGCCTTTGCGGTGTGATCAGCAGAGCAGAGGCCTCTGGGAAGCCCCGACCTTGGCTGACGTTCCTGGTCACCACGCTGGGGATGAAAGCAGTGGTGTTAGACTGTTCACCTGTGTTTTGATCACAGCCTCCCCATTACAGGGATTCTCATGCGAGCTTTAGCTTGCCAGGGTTGGGGTAGATGGGGGAGTTCCGGGGTCCGCCTGGTGTCGGGGAGCAGGCTGGGGCTTCCTGGCTCACACACCTTGGGGTTAAGTCTGCCCAGGAGTGAGGTAGGTGCCTGCTCTCTCTCCTCCAACAGGGGACGCTGTTCAGGGCAGGATTTTCTACTGGCTTCTATAGACATCCCCCCCCACCCCACCCCGCAGAAGGACTTCTACCCTGCACAATGGTAGAGGGAGAGTTTTAATCAGGACCAGCCTTGTGTAAGTATAGTGGCCTCTAGGCATCTTGTCTAATGTCAAGGAATGTCCCCCAGACAAAACCCCCTATTTTACCATTCTCCCAAGTGGCCTGAAACCCACCACTAGAAACTCATTCCTTTGGGGCTGTTTAAATCCAGAGTCCTGAAGCCGTGGCAACACTTTATTCACTGTGATTGATTTATCAGATCATTTTCTCTTTCACTTATTTACTCAGCAAGTTTTCTCTGAGCATCCACTGCGACTCATGCCCTAAGAGCCAGGCACCGCACAGGGCATCACCGGAGAAGGGAGCGAGGAGAGACAACCTGGGTGCGTGCAGGGTCCGGAAGTGCTGCTACATAAGACGCACACAGAAGGCAGGCAGGCATCGTTTCAGCACTCCAAGTGGGCCTGACCTGGAAGGCTTTCCGATGCCCTTGAGGAGATACAGGAGTCAGAGGAGAGGCTCCAGGTGGCACTGTGAGGTTCCAGCTCTTTGATTAATCCCAGACCCCTGATTGGCCCTCATCTCATGGGGACTTGTGGCTCAGATATGGGAGCCTCCAGAGACAGGACCTTGAAGGGGCTTATGGTGGGGTAGGAGGAGGCCCTAGAGAGAGGTTTGAATCCTGCATTCTTGTTCTGAGACCCCCCAAGTTACCTCCCCACACTTCGTTTTTTCCCTCCATCCCTCCTGTCCTCCCAATAGTCCTACCCAAAGGGGTCTGGCTACAGACTGAAGTGGCATAGGGTAGACCACTTGCCTCTCTGCTCCCTGGTCCCTCTGCTACCCAGGTCAGGGGATGGTGTCCTGGTTCTACTGCTATGACTGGTCAGAGCCCTTTTCTCAGGGGAAGCAAGGTCAGGCACCTCTCCGAGCCCACGCCCTCTCCCAGAGCAGGTTTTACCAGAGTCGATTTGTTATTAATGATGTTCTAAAAGCAGCAAGTTTGTGGCCAGGGGAAATCAATTGGCCAGAAATGTGACAAAAGGGGAAATACTCTACAGCATATGAATGTCTGAATTATTGATGCCTTCAGTTTGAGGCTTTCAGACGTCAGGGCTTAGCTGATAAACAATGAAGTGCACTCTCTCCCCACACTCCCCACCCTGCTTCCCTGGCCTGTTTGGAACCCATGGAAGGTATGCCCTGAAAACAGGTGTGACCCCCCCCAGCGCCCAGGCCAGGGAGGCATCTGAACAAGGGGAGGGGAGTTTGAGGGTGCCGAGTTGGCCCCCACTCTGGACCTGAGGGAATCACTTTGTGATTTGGGCTTCACATCCCTTCAGACCCTGAGAGACCCTCTGGCTTTCCACTTACGCTGCTCTGACCGTCCGGGGCCCCCTGCAGAGTCTGCTTTCTTCCTTCTTTTTCAAGGGGCTTAAAATTTCTGGACCATCACTTCATCTTTACATAGGGGAAGAAAGAAAAAAAATCTTCAGCTACAAACAAACAAAAAATACTATTCCTTTTAATCTAGAAGCCATTATCACTTCAATTCAAGCTTTGAGATCCAGAGCCAATGCATGATGCTAATAGCGCCTGAAGGATGTATGAGTTTAATTCTGACCTCTGGTGTGGTCCGAAAATCGTTTGTCCAAGGGCTCCAACAACAACAGATCTCTGGGGATCACTCCCAGCAACCCCCCACCCCTACTCCCTTCTCTTGCTTTTCAAGTCTCTATTTTTCACCAGCTATTGCTGTTGCTCATAGCTCTGTAAATAATCTCATTGCCACGTAAGGCTGACTCCTTCTAAGAGGATCTGGTAAATCCTGATTATGAATTCGTGTCCCTACTACTAACTGGCTTGCTCACCCCTCCCCTGCCTTATCCCTGCTGGGGGAAAATGCATATAGGAAGCTCAGTTACAGACTGACAAGTTTAGCAAATGAATGAATACATTTCCTGTCCACAGGATAGAATTTCACTTGGAAATAGTCCCCAGCCTGGCCCAGTGCATCAGGTCTAGGTCCCATTTCAGGCCACTTCAAGGGAGCAGAAGGCACAGCTGTTGTGCAGATGAAATGCTACTTGCTGTCAGCACCTTTCCCCCAGCAACCCAACCCTTTCCCTGCCAGGTCATCCTTCTGGGCCATGGTCAGACACAGTCCTACTGACTCAGTTTCTGGGTTTTAACCATTTCATAAGCAGCAAATACAAAAGCATTTGATGTCTGAACAGCTGCTAGAATGTATGAATTCCCCTTTCAGGCTCAGTGCTCACTTCCTTAGCATCTCTTGCTTCACCTTCCATGAAAAGTGATCACAGAGAGGTTGGGCCAGGGGACCTGAGGCAGGGCATGCAGGTGCACTGAGAGGTGAGTCAGTGGGCAGGAGCCCCTGTAGACACTGCAGGGAAGGGGCTGAAGAGGAATCAGGAGCTGAGGGAAGAAGTATAGTCTCTGGGTAGTTTCTCCCACCAAGGGGAAGGTCTTAGCAAATAAAGGCAGGGCTAGCGAAGCCAGGTCAAAAGGCTGAGGGCCTGCAGACTTGCCCAATCTGGGCCCTGTTGCTCTCCTTGCCTCCCAAGTTTAGCTACTTCTCTGGGCCTTCTGGGAATGGCAGGCCTGTCACTTTGCCTCCTCAGGTTTCCTTTCACTAAAGCAAGGAGTGAAGGAGAGACCCATAAGGACTAGCTTCCACCAGACTTGTGCCTACATAGTCTAGCTCAGATCTAACTCACGAGTCTTTTCAGCACTGGCTTGCCTAAGTTTCCCTGTGAGGTTGAAGTGAGCAGCAGAGAGAGAGCAAGATCAACTAAAGACAGTATTTAGATTACTCTAGGCGGAGGAACTTTGCCTGCACAAAGCCGTGTTTCTCCATGCAGTGACCTAAGCCAGGAAGGTATTGCACCTGTAGCATGACCTGCTGGCTCCTTGCCCCTGCCATGGCCTCTCACACGCAGACTGTGCTGGTCCTCCCACCCCAGATCCAATCACAGGCCCACATCACCTTCCACACTGGTGATTTCCTGCTAGAGCAGCTGCAGCATGGCTGGGTCTCGGATGCCCCTTGGGATGTTTGGGCTGCTGTAAACAATACTGCAATTTGCCTGTCAACTGCCAAAGCGGCAGCTTTCCTGACATCTGACATCACGCCTCCTGCCGAAGCAGCAATAGTGAAAAGCACACAGGCTCTCAGACAGCCCTGCCCAGGTCCCACTGGCTACTCTGGGACCAGGATGCTTCCTTAACTGCCAGGGCAGACGCTGCCCTGGCAAGTGGGTGCCTCACACAACCACACACAAATCCTGCCTGTTGAACTGGCTTCTCTGACAGATTCTGGCTGGTCAGACAGGCTGGTGCACAAGTCCATTCTCTTTGGAAGCAAAGAGGAAGCTGGGGCTTGGAAGGGTGGTCTCGGGAGGAGGCCACGTTAGCTTTTTCAGAAGAAGGGGGCACAGTGCCCCTCAACCTGACTCCCCCATTCTGTTGGGCTACCTGCTGATACAATGTGACTTTGGTCAAGGTTCTAAGCATCTCTGAAATTTGTTTTTCTCACTGTAAACCAGGAATAATAAACCCTACCTCATATACTTGTGAAGATTAAAGATAATGTGTCCAGTACATAATGGATTTTCAATAAATGTTAATTTACCTTTCCGTCCCTCCCAACCCACTGTGGTGATTCTAAGTGGGGTAATGATACTCAATCAATACTCGTCCCTCCAATCAGAAGCCTTTTTTTATATGCACTATGTCTTCAAACAACCATTAGAAGTTAACTCACCAACCATCTGCTTGTGCTTGATGGCCTACTGTTCTATTTCTTATAGGTGGCTTTTTGAGCCTCTGCTTGAATACCTCCAGGGACAGTGATCTCATTAGCTCCCAAGATAGCCCATTATTTTTAGATAGAGCTGCTTGTTTGAAAGTTCTTTCGATGGAGCTGCAAACTACTTACTTGTAACACTTACTTGTGGGCATCATTTCCCCCTCTGGAACCACCTGGACCAATTTGATTCTGATCCCTCCCCTGCTTGGCACTGTGGGGTCACATGGAAATCCTGGACTTTGCCTGTGAGAAGTGAAGTCAAGATGACCAAGAGGAGAGGCTAGGACCTTGCTGTCTTGGTGTGTGCCTGTTTGTGTGTGGAGGGCCTTCTCGGTGGTGTTCAGCTTCCATAAGGCTTCCCTATCCCAAGGCTCCCTCAGAATCCAGAGAAGAGGCAGGTTGGTCTGCTTGAACTGAGTTTCCAAAGCTGATTTGGGGGATACAGTGAATGCAGATGGCCTGGCCATTGGGGGAGGCATCTGCACTGCATGGTGCTTAACCTCCTCCTATCTGTGAGGCTGAGCCAAGGCCCCAGGAGGCACGGGCACAGGATGGTCCAGCAGCAGCAGCCTGGCTGGTCCTTCCTCCTCTGTGGTGGCCGGTCTTCCTGCCGCCCATGCCACATGGCCAGCGGCAGTGCTCAGAATTATTTTATGGAAGTGGAATTTATTTTGAGATGCAACCAGGACTGTGGTCCATGCATGCCAGCCAAGTGCTTGGAAACAGGGACCACTCTGCCTTGGGCAGTTGCTTTTTTTGAATCCCCTAGAAAGGAGAGGACTCAGGGTAGGTGGCCTGGGGTGATCTAGCCCCAGGAGCCTGGGTCCTCCCTGGGCGTGAGGAAGAGCTGTGGAGAGGTGGTGGGAGGGCAGCTCTGCTATAATTGGGAATATCATCGAGGAGCCAGCTGGCAGGTCCTGCAAGGAGGCAAGAGGAGGTCAGTGGGACCCAGGCTAAGAAACAGCATCTACACAATAATGCCAGCCCTGGGGCAGAAGGTGGTGTGGCCTGCTTCAGTGAGGCAGGACAGCTGGTGCTTGTGAGCCTGCAGTGTAGCCAGCTCTGAGGAAGGACACCTGTGACAGTGACCATCAGGAGGCCATGGCTGCTCAGAGGCGGCCCGGCTGTTGCGTGGGTTCTCCAGGCCTCTGGCTGCTCCTTAACCCTGCAGCATGCCTCCGCACCTCACTACTGCTTCCCAGACCACCCCCACCCCCACCCTAGGGACTGGCAGTCAGCCCCACGGAAACAGTCTGTTTAATGTGACGTTATCCTGAGGCAGTCTCTGCTGCGGGACTTACCAGCCTCTTAGGTGCAGGGTTGGGCTCCTTTATGGCCCAGAAATGTCAATTCTCTTCCACTGGGATTTCCTCGCCCCACCCTCTTTCTATTTTGGGGCGTTGGAATCTTCAGGGGGTCATCTCTCCCTTCTCTCTGAGGTGAGAGTCTCTCTCTGACCCAGGAATGGATCATAGGTTCTGTCTCCCAGAAGTTTCCTAAGATGCCTCTTGTTTTGCTCTGTGCATGAAGAGAGGGAACAGTAGTGTGTTCTGAGGAATTAAAATCATCTTGTTCACAAATGTATTTCTTTAGGCCTGCAGATGCAGGTGCTGAAATTTCCCCAATTCCAGTCATTTTGCTGTGAAGAACTTATTTTTCTTCAGAAAGACCCTGTCAAAATGCAAATGTTAGCAGAGGATAGCACATTAACTGATTACCATCCATTATCACTTCAGAGCAGTTTATCAGCTTCCCAGCTGTGAACGGGGCCTGGGGAGAGAGAAAAACTCAGAACAGGTAAGGCTTGGCGCAGGGAAGGATTTGAGAGATGCTGTGAGAGAGGATCCCTGGCCAGGATGCAGGCCCTGGACAGGGTGTATGGGGAGCAAGGAAATAGACAGATGAGCAAGGGGCAGGGAGCCCAACATGGTCCATCACAGTGCTGCCACTGGGCTGCTTCTCAAGTCCAATGTCACCTCATTTTCAGGAAGGGGCATACTTGGATAAAGAGAGTCCACTCTCTCTTTATTATAAATGGAAAAAATGCTCTGTGGGTTATTTGGAAATCATTCCATTAAGTTTTACCATACAATACTTTCCTTCCTAACTATTTGCTACTTAAGCTAATATTAATATTAATCTATTCACCCTGAAGACACACTGATGGATGGAGAGGAAAAGCAGACACACACTGAAAAGCAGGAAAGTCAGACTGAGAGTAAACCCAGGCTGCAGGTGATCCTCAAAGAGGGTCTCCCACACAGGATAACTGAGGGACTGTGGCCTTAGGCAGTTTTTTCTAACCATCTCCAACGGGGATTGCAGCGAAAGTTTTCTCTCTTCTCATTTCTAACACATAGGCATTTGTGTTTGTCTTGCAAAAAAAAAAAAAAAGGAATGACTGTGCTTTACAACAATCACGTCCTAAAAAAAGTAGGTCCTGTACCCCGGGGCCTGCTGCAGTCAGTGCTGGATGTAGAGGTAGAAAGGTGGGCCAGGGGCTGATGTCTGAGCAGGGAGAGAGGGACAGCCCTGTGTGTGAGAGCAAGAAGCATCTGGAGTTTGAGAAGGTAGGGAGGGTTGGAATGGGGAAAGGAGCCAGAGGAGTCGTTGCAAGAAGGCCCACGGCTGTAGTGCAGAGGGGAGTGGGGCTGCCTTGTAAGGCCTCTGGAGGTAGGCCGGTGGGGCTTTGACTAGGAATGCTCATAGCCATTGTGAATATTTTTCACGGGGCTGCTCAGTACACCGTCTTTTTTGTAAAGTCTGATACACACGTAGATGCGCAGGGTGTATAGTAGGGCATCTGTGAATCCTGTCCAGGGGCTGAATTCCACATCATGCTTGGTGTGTCATAAGAAGGAGCAGATGTGGGCAGCAGGTGGGTCATAGGCTCAAATCCAGAGGAAACACTGAACCTGAGGTGACCAAGGGAACATAAGTGATCTGAGAACTTGAAGAAATCTTGGGTGACCTTTGACTTCCACAGAGTGAGGAGATGACGGGCCCAAACCAACTCAAAAGCTATGCCTTCAGAGCCAAGGAGACCCTGTGGACATCTGGGACAGCACTGCATGATAATATTTCGTGATATTGACTGATGTGTTTTCTGCAGATGCTTCTTCTGTCTTGCCTGCCCTTCCCCCACGGGACATGGCAAGTAAGGCATTGAGGGAGTCCTGATAAATCCAGAGGTCAATTCTTATATTTTGTGTTTCTAAAGCCCGTTCCTTTAAGCAAAGCAGAGAGAAATCAGGAAAAAGAAGATTTGAAACAAGCCATCAGATTCAGTGTATTCCTACCCCACGGAATCTAGCTGCATCCAGATGGATTAGAGGAAGGAAGGAGAGTCAGGGAAGCTGGAGCGGTAGCTCCTGGTGAGTGTCCTCAGGAGGGAGTGTGCACCCTCCCCACACTCCAGGCTGAGTCCAGTGGTGGGGAAGCAGAGTAACAGAAAGTCCAGATGAATGTGGGGATCGGAGGGTATAGTAACTTGGATCCCTTTCCCAGTGAGAGTAGCAATTTCCAGAATTCCACAGTGCCTAGCCCAGCTGCCCAGAGTCCCCATGAAACAGAAAGTGTGGTGTGTAGCTGAGATCTACGGGGAGAAGAAGCCTCAGCAGTGTCCAGTGTGGCCTGAGGGCTGCAGGCCCGGCAGGACAAGCTGTGTGGGTAGTTGCCTGTGTGGCTGGAGAGGACACCAAGGATGGGCTCCCCAGCCCTGGTCCCCAGTGCAAGGGCACCAGTGGCCTTTTTCCGGAGCAGATGTAGCCTCCCATAAAGCAAAAATGGGAGACCTAGAATTAACTGAGGTTCACTTCCTGACGCAAAATGGGACCTCAACATCAAAAATTATTTTAGTTATAGAAAAAGTAGTTACACTTCTTGTAGAAACGAGTCTGTGAACTGATGTTCTTATCCACACATTTTGCTTGGAGAGTTTTGGGTCCTGGCCCCACTGTGGGACGTCCACCAGTGAAGGCTTAAGGAGAGCTTGGAGGTGGTAGGGGTGCAATAGGGAATAGGATTTCCCTGGTTGTGTCCTTCCCAGAGGGGAGAGTCAAATGAGGGCAGGGAGCCTCTTCCCTGGGTTCGCTTCAAAGCTGTGTGCTCAGACTCCAGAGGAGTGACAGGCCTTCTCTTTTCTCTCTCTTGCAGAAACTTGCCATTTCAACCCCAGAGTCACACTATCTCAGCAAAGAGGATGAAACTGATACAAGCCAGACGCTGGGATTCTTGTACCAGCACAGCAGATTGCCTGATGGCCCCAGCGGGGCTCCAGGGGAGTGACTCAGCAGCAGTGAGAATGGCCAAACACAAACAATGCCTGGGCAGCCACAGCCCCCACAGGCTAGCAGTGAGAAGTGCTGTCAAAGAATGGTCCAGAATGGCCTGCAACAAACACCCCAAGATTGGGGTGTAAAATGCAGGTCACCCCACCCACTGGCGGTGGGCGAGGGGACGTGGGGATATCTGAGCCTCCTCAGGTCGCCTGCATTGACATTCACAACATGGGTCACAGCTTTGGCAGGTGGCCCACCCTTCTCCTCCCCCTCTTGAATCTGTAGAAAAGGCTTTTCTCTGAACTCAAAGGAGGTAGGATCCTTGCCTTTTACTACCTGCTCCTTGCTTCACTGAATTCTTTTTTGTGCCTTTTCTGTTTCGTGAGTGGGTGCCATTTATCCTGCAAGAATTAACCAGTTGATAGTCTTACATGCCTTCCCTTGGCTTCTCTTTTTTTCTTTTGTCTGCCCTTGAGTTTCCTGGGTTTGGCTGCCTTAGCACAAAGCTGGAGTGAGATTTTCACAAGGCGAATTTGGGGATGACTCTTAGGATTTAGGGTGACAGGGATGGAGTGTTTTAGCATCTGCACCCCAACTAGAAAATTCACCTCAACCTACCAATGTGGAGCGTGGGGAGGGGTGGCGGGGGTAAATGGTTCAAGCTTTGCACCAGACTAAAAGGAATATTCTTCTCTTCCCTCCCCCACCCCCCACCCCCAAACCCACCACTCCACCTCCAGAGGTCGGCTATTAATCACCTTCTGGAAGCCTGTTGCAGGGTTTGTAATGGAAATGACTCTGTCGTCATGGCAACCCTGGCTGGCCTGGCCAGGGGCTGCTCTAGGCCTGCCTGGTTCTTCTGGGTTTCAGGTTTATTTACAAGCTGCTGGCTGGAGCTGGGTAAGAACAGCTCCTTGTGATCAGGGGTTTGAGGGAAAGGCTGTGAATAATGTAGGCCCTAAACTAGTCCTTATTCAACAATACGGTTCCAAATCTGGCTCACCCATTGGAAGAAAATGAGCCCTTTCACTCCACTACTCACTAACATCCTGCCTACCGATTGGCTGGACCCACAGATGGGCAGAATTGTATATTTGGAAAATAACTGGGCTGTGAAGCAGACACCTAGGTGTGCGTGCCAGCTCTGCACTTACCAGCTGTGTGTCTTTGGGCAAGTTTCTGAAACTCTGATTTTCAGCTTCTACCTTTCTAAGCAAGGATAGCAATACCCAGTACACAGTGCAATTGTCAGAATTCAGTAAGACAATCATATAATGCAGGAATGGCAAACTCTTTTGCTAAAAAGGGCAGATAGTAAATATCTTTGGTTTTACAAGCCATATGGTTTCTGCTGCAACCAGTCAACTCAGCTCTTCTAGTACAGAAGCAGCCAGAACCAACTGCAACTAAAGAGGGTGGCAGCTTTCCAGCAACACTTCAGAGTCCTCTGGGATTCAGGTGGCCCTTTTGGGTAGCCTGGGATAAGCACACATTCTGGGCAGGAGCTGCATCTGAATGAATGCTTTCCATCACCGCCACCGGGGAGAAGGGCCACCAGCGTAGGGCAGCAGGGCAAGTGACCCAGCCAAGGGCAGGGTGAGGTTCTGTGGGGCTATTGGCATCTCTGGGGAAGTGGGCGAGTGGCTCAGTGACCTGTGTGCCCAGCAGTGATTTATTAAAGAGGTTGCTGGAAATGAGGGAGGGATATAGGGATACATAATCTGCCCAGGACACTCAGGTTTATCCAGCTCTGGGCAGTGGGGTTTTCCTAGACCCTCCAACAGTGAAGGCGATTTAGAGCCCATTTTTAATTGCATTCACAGGTTCTAAACAACCAGCAGGTAGGAGTGCGCCAAACCTGCTCCGCCTGAAGGGTTTTCAGCCTTCCTAGGGATGGATAAGTAGGCCTTAGCCGTCAGTCCACTTTTTTGGGGGAGTCCTTGGAACCAGGAGGCTGCTAGCCTAAGGCACATCTATCCTTTTAGTGTGGCGATTCAAAGCAGGCTGGCTAGGGCAGTGAGCTACTTTCAGAACTCAGGCCACTGGCTTTCTGGGCTGGAGGCTGACAGGCTGGTCCAGGGGATCATGAGGAAGGGACAGCTTGGTGCTGGTCTAGATGAGCTTCAACACGACGGTAAGGAAGGGCTTTTCCCTTTTGGGCCTCAGTTTACCTCTCTGTAAAACCAGTTCATGTCTCCTGCCCTGCCAGCCCTCTGTGAGGTCATGTAGGTATGGGATTCAGGGGGTTTCAGGAGGCTGGCTGATGAGATCTGTGGGAATGGGTGGTGCCGACTCCGTGAGAGTTCTATTTCTGTGGCCTATTCTGATGACACCATGTTTTCTCCGAGAGCCGAGCAGCTGTTCTTTCGCTCTCACCCCTGTGGCGTCGCTGTGAGGGGGAGTATTTCCAGTTCTCACTGACAGCTTTCTTTGCCGTGAGAGGCTTCAGTCAGCTCCCTAATACCAATGCCTCACACGTGTATGGGACTCCACAGTTTACAGAGCAACTTCACAGATGTCTTCTGATTTTATCTCCATAACAACCCTTAGAGGCTGGCCTGGCAGGCTGGCCTATCCCCAGGATAGAGAGGAGGAAACTGCCGATTAGGTTAGGTGGTTTACCCCTCCCCAGGTTCACGCCACCAGTAGGGGCAGAGCTGGGACCAGACCCATGCTTTCGGCCCCACTGGCTTGCCTTACCCTCTCTGCCTTTGCCTCATCAAAACCTCTTGGGAAACCTACTTACCTTAAAAAAAAAAAAAAAGATTGTTCTGGTCTACATCTAACATCTAGTTTTTCACTCTAATAAAAGTATCAAAGAATAGTTTGTTTTGGAAGGGCAGCGGGAAGTAATTTTTTTAAAGATAAATATGGTTTTTATTCTGGAAAGTCGCCTCCTGTCTCCGGAGCTGAGCCTCCTGTCATCCTCAATGGCTCAAAATAAATTCGATTTTCAGATGTGACTTTTCCCCCAAGCCTTTCACAAACTCAAACCAGACAGGTTTGAGGGAGAATGTGAGCTATTTTTACCACAGTCTAGAGGTTCTCCCTGTTCATTCTTGGAGACAGAAATAGACAGTTGAAAATCCTGAGGAATTTGCTCCGGTTGTGAACGTGCATCCAGCTGTCTGCACACATCCACACCCACCACCATGCCAGCTGTTCCTCTGTCCAGCCCTGAGTTCAACCCTGTTTTCCTCTTTGACAGGCTTACTTAGCCCATCACCTCCAAATGAAAGTAGCAATGATAACCTAACAATGCCATAGTCCTTGGTACTCTAGAGGCCTCCCAGACTTTGGAAACCCAACACAACCTTCTCTATCCAGGTGTGCAAGAAGGATGCCCTGACCCCACAGTTGTAGCTTCTAAAGGGGTTCATTTTCTTAACTCCCGCACCAGTAATGCTCTGGTCTACCATTCGGCACTCTGGCTTCTCTAGGTCACACTTGAATGGTAGCCAGGATTGTGAGCCATTGAGATAAAGAGTAAATAAAAATGGTAGCAGAAAGGCAAACTCATAAGGCTGAGCCAAGCCTTCCTGACAGCAACAGGTCTCCCCGAAGGAAGTGAAAATGAACAAATAGAGAATCCTTGTAGGTACCCATCCTTTCCCATTCCTGCCCCATCTCCCTTCTCTTCCCCTCTCTCTCTTCCTTCTGTTATTGTTCCCCTCTCTCTTCCCCTTTCCCCTATAACACCTTCCCTTCCAAATGAAACAGAGAGCTTAGACTGCAGACCCTTAAAAGTATTCCCATCTATAACTAATGAGGTTTGTGCCAGTTTTAACTCTAAGTTAAAATTTTTAGGATGAACATTGAATTCCAAGACACTGTCTAAATAATTTCATGGTGTTGGAAGTTTTTGAACAAATGTTGTTAGAAAAATAATAGGACTGAATCTTGAGGCCATAGAAGTGATTTTATTGTAAGGGCATTTGACATATGTTGTGCTCAAGGGATACCTAGGTGATGGCATTGACACTTACTCTGACCCGCAGTACTTCACCTGCCACCCCCACCAGACTCCTGACAGTTCTCACAGGTGCCTCGATTTAGTACCAGCAAGGTGTTCCTCATAGCTGTATTATCTAATGAATTTAGTTATCCATCAAGGATTCCTGGAGATCTTCCTGCGCTATTAGAACCTGCCTGGGTACTATGAAGAATTCCCCAAACAGTAGACAAGGTCCTTGTCCTCAGGTGTTTACAGTCTAGATGAGGAAAATATAGCAGGTACACCCACAACCATGTTGAAGAGAATGATTCTGTACCTGGTTAAGTGTTGAACTTTGTGGACTGCAAGTGTCATCCTCAGTTTGTCTGCTGAAACCCATCCTTCCAGGCACAGGTGAAGACTATACCACCCTTCCCTCCACCCCCACACTCCCAAAGCGTCATCGTCCTTCACATATATTGTACAAGTTGTACTATTGAACTTACCGCATTGTATTGTGTGTTGGTTATTTCCATCTTTGTCTATCTAAGCATTTGCAGCTCCAAGGCTTCATCTTGCTAAGGGCCTAGTGAGCTATTGGCATACATATATGATGTCAGCAAAGGACTGGTGCTAGAGAACTACTGGCTAATGGCCCTTCCAAGTAGGATCCCATAATGTGGCCACACTATACTTCATGCCTCTTCCAAGGTGTACATAAAGAGGAGCTGGTCCAGAGGACTGGATGTGAAGTCACAGCATGCTCATCTTAGTAATCTCATGTGGAAGGAAATTAGAATCCTAAGGGTCACTTCTCTATGTGTAACATTGGGGTCAGGAAGTCTACTTTAGATCAGTCAAAGGTAGAAACAGACCCCACTGAGGCCCTCTCAGCCGCATCTTAGGGAGATGTATGTCTGCATTTTAATTGACTCCAATATGTCATTAACTCCCTGGATACCCCTCCCACTAAGACAGGAACCATGATGAGGGTTGGAGGAGAAAGAATTCTCTTTGAGGGTCTTGTCCTTTGTTCGGTGAGAAATGATCTATTACAGGCTGAAAAATCAATAAAGGCAATTTAAGCCCCTTTCTTGGAGTGTGTGTGACTTACAGGAAGGCAATGGTGTAGCGCCTGGGTGGTGCCATGGGCCCCTTGCTCCTTCCCCTCTCTGCAATTATAGCAAATTTGCCTAATGCACTAAAAGCCAATGAATCATGTCGACTGGTGATGGGATGGAGAAGGTGAGAGGGAAGACGTCGGATGCTGGCAGATGCCCTGCTAACCTTGGTTTTAATTAGGTTTGAGTGAGTAGCAAACAAAACAATCTTTCATTTGCGACAACCAACTATGGTGGAAAAAAGGTGTATAGCTGGTTGCTGCCAATGAGCAATATTCTAGGTCTCCAGGGAGGCCAGTATGGCTGGATCACAGCTCTTGAAAGGGTGGGGACTCTGTTCAACCATTGGTGAATTTAAACCCATTTCCCCCAAACTGGGAACCGGGTTTAATACCTCTTTAAGTGCTCTACTGGCTCCTTGCAATGGAGGGGAGTCCTATGCTGATTAGGCTCATTAGTACTAATCACAAAGAAGGAATCACAGCATTCCTCTCTTTCATGCTAAGGATCAAATTTTAATAGCCTTAAAATTTAATAAAGAATTCTACAAAAGAACTGGCTTGTATTGATCAAAACTGCCAAGGTCAAGAAAGAAAAGGGAAGATTTAGAAACTACTTCAAATTCAAGGCCAAGAAGAGGCGTTATGACAACTAAATGTAAACATGGCCCAGGAATGTCTTTACCCATACAGAGCACTCTTAGAATAATGAGAAAATATGAATAAAGTCTATAAATTAGATAACAGTATTGCTACAATGTGAACTTCCTAATTTTGATTATTGTACTATGTCAATGTAAGAGAATGTCCTTATTCTTAGAAAATACACACTGAAGGGATAAATTGGCATCATATCTGCAACTTAACACTCAAATGGTTGAGAAAAAATGTGTCTATCAAAAGCAAATGTGGTAAAATGTCACCATGTGTGGTATCTGGGTGAAGAATAGATGGGAATTCTTTTTACTAATTTTGCATCTTTTCTATACTTCCAAAATAATGACAAAGTAAAAAGCTAAAAAAAAAAAAAAAAATTCAATCAGAAAAGAGGTTGACAACTATGATCAGAAGAGTAACATGTTTGAGGCCCCTTTTACTTCCCTTCTCCCCAAACCATCCACTTCAGATCGTGGCCAGGTTTTTTATTGAAATCTTCAAATACACAGGGAATTGTGGGACCCATTGATTATCTAGATGATTAGGTTCCTTATATGATAAGATTACATAGAGAAATTTACGCAAAGAACCAATGAAAAATGAAGGGCTTGGGCCACATGATCACCAAGTTCCTTTCTAGCGCCAACATTCTGTGACCTGCTGAGTCCATGAAATAGGAAAAAAAAGTTATCGTAGTTGGAGGCCTTTAAAACAACTTGAAACAACCCCCCTTGATTTGCTTGTGCTGCCAACTCCTAAGACCACATGTGGCAGGGAAACCGGTTGGTCTACACACTGCCCTATGGAGGGCTTCCCTTGCCCGGAAAGCCCAAGGCAAGCATATTCCCCCATGGGTCTCAGAAAACCCACCCCAGCTCCTCCAGGGATAATCCCTGCAAAGTTCTGCTGAGATAATGGACTTTATCAGGGTTCTCAGGGCTAAGAATGTGAGAACACATTCAGTTAAAATGCAAGGGATTTGTGTTGACACTCAATATATCTCCATATACATAAGGATGTGCACATACGTTTTTCTAACACCAACCTCCAAAATTACAGTTTTGGAACAATTTTTTAAAATGTGTTCTACATTATAAACTTTTCTTTTAAAAATATTTAACAACCAACTGTCATCAGTTCTGAGTTTCTCTGAACTTAAAGACCAAACCATCTGCCAAGAATGTCTGTGGCACCTTCACGGATGCTGAATAGGGTGGCACATGACACTTCTGGACATAACCCTAGGGCTGCACTGCCCGAAGCCACCAGCCAGGACATGACTCCTCCTTAGAAGCAAGAACTAAGAAGGACATTCTTGGTTAAGCAAGGACAACTGGCTCCCATGGATGACAAGTGCTTTAGGGAACATTGGTTCATTTTTGACTATGTGGCTGACATTGTTAGTTGACATTCTTAATATGCGTTCTCCTCTTCTCTTAATTATTGGAATTTCAATTTTGCTTGTGAGTAAAAAATACTCGCCTGCCCAGGCTCTCCTAAAGCTAGCAAGGCTCACTTGATCTAGTTTTGGCAGGTAAGATGCAAGGAGAAATCTCAGGGAAGGTTGTTTATCCTGATAGAACACAGACCCAGCTGGCACGGACTTTTCCTCACCCTTTCCCTCTTTTCCATGCCTGTGAAGTTCTGCCCGGGCTGCAGAGCAGCCATTCTTGGAGCTGTGAGGGCGAGGGTCACACAATGTGGTACAGCAGGGGTCTGGAAGGAATCTGGGTTCCTAGCTGCTTCCTGCATTGCCCCTGGAGATCTCATTGTATGACGAAGACAAACTGCTGTGCCGAGGTGTTTACTACACGACCCTGAATGTAATCCCCAACAGAGCACCCAACACACCACCTCCCCTCCAGTCCCTGTGACTCTCAGTGGCTCTGACTCCATGCCCAGGGCTCACCTGGGTATCACCTTCTGCAGTCTGCACACTTTGATGCAGGGATGGGCCCACAACTTAAGCCAGAACAATTTGAGTAAATCAGGACTTTGGCACCAAAGGGTCAGGCTTTCTTCACCTGTGGGTTTGGAGGTATGATGGCACAAAATCTAGAATTGTGGGAGCCGTGTGTGTGTGTTGTGAAGAGAAAACCTGCTGAGAATAAGGTGAACATCTGAAAGCATAAATCCCAGCTGAGGGACTAATCTTATGACATCATTTGAGCCTCTATATCAAACTGTGCCGAAAGCTAGCCCTAACCTTGGACTTTCTCATTATTCAAGCCAATAAATTTTCTTCTTCCTGAAGCTAGTTAGGGTTTCCATGGGCCAGGTAGCACTGAAAAGTCCTAATTGACTCAGAGGCTTCGGAGGGTGTGAGCTGACTGAGGAATTCTTGGCAGCAGCCCCCCGGGTATGTGGAAAGGGCCTCACGCTCATGATTTGGCATGCACTTTTGTGGAGCTTAGTTAAAGGACAATTTGTGTCCCTGTGGCTGTCACTCTTCATTCCAGTTGGACACACATTTTGATCTTTGGGTCCAGTGAGAACACTTTCATCAGTTCTGAAAGTGAGGCCTGTCTTGGAGAAAAGTAGGGGTGTTTTGTTTGGCTTGGGGGAGGGTAATGCAGGCTAACGGCACATCCTGTGCTGAGTTATCCCCTCATCTTTCAGGAAACACTATCACCAGGGACAACACTCGCTTTCATAAAATTGTCACTGACACCATCTTAATTCCACAAATTACTGTCTACCAGAGCTGTAAGGAGTTATTTTTAGACTAACTCTACTCTGCAGGCCATAGGGCAGGTGTTCAGAGTATAGATCATAAATGGTCCTAGAACTTTAGGAGGGAAATATCTGGCGCTCTGTATATAGTTTTAACCCAGAGGAGACAGGCAGTACCCTGTTAGAGCAGCAGCGGGAACTGCAAGGCTCAGAGGACAAGAAAAATCCATGTCCTGTGGACCTAGGTTTGTTGTTTATTTTTTGACTTTACACCATCTGGGATGAGCCAGCGTGAGAGAGCCCGATGCACTTGCAATGGGAAAGATGGGAACCACACTCATGACAAGGTACGTCAGGCAGGCCCTAGTGGACTGCAGCAGGCCCCTTCCTTCTTTATACCATCACCTGAGAACAAAATGTGCTTCAGACGGTGCTTTGTCTCTCCTGAGCCCACCATGCCTTATGTTTACTCTCTCCCAGGTTAGCTACGAGCCCCAGGAATCCACATATCCCCAAGTGTTATGGTTTTTATCACCTTATTTGGCCTTTTGGGATAGCAGCAATAGCTACATATCATGAAAAAGTCAGTACCTTTCCTCCTGTCCCCCCGCCCCCCAGCACAGCTTCTGAATTCAGTCAGGGACCACCCGTCCTCTCCAGGGCCCAAGCAGAAAAGACTGGGCTTCCAGAAGGGTTCATATAGCCTTCCTCCCTGGCCTTTCTTGGACTTGACCTCATCTCCTATTAGGCCTCCTTCCTTTCCACCTGCCACCAAAGGAGCCAGCCCCTGAGGGAAGAACCAGCTCTAACACTCTGGAACCAAACAACAGAGGAGCCAACAAGCAGTCTGAGAGCCCACGAGTTGCAACCTCTGACAAAGACCTCTTCCTTCCTGGCTATTCCCCTCCTCCCTCCCTCTCCATGCTCTTCAGACTTTCTCATTTAAAGACAAACATGCTATTCACAAAACTGAGTGGTGAAGGCTCCTACAGAGCTGACCTACCCTAACCCCAAACACCTTAGAGATGTGATGTGAGGTCACCGATGAACACCTTATCCTCACAGCAGCCCTACACTGTAAGTGTAATGGCCCTCCTTTCATGGATCAGAGAAGGTGAGACACTTTCCCAGGCCACTCAGTTTATGACAGAGCTGGTCTCTGTGACTCTGAACTCAGTCAGCGTTCCCAGTGTTCTCTCTCTCCTCAGCCAGCCTGAGTTTCCCCAGGAACCATGTTGCCAAAACAATCAGGTCTTTGGTTGCATTGGGCGACATTGGGGTGACAGACATTGCCCAGATCCCTCATATGGGTCTCTTTGCATCTGACAGTTATGAAGGCTCTTTGGGGGCAAGGCTGGATTGCGCTTCGCCTCCCCCCCCCCCACTCCCTTCTCTTAAAAAGAATAATAAAAGAACTTTAGCACTTTTCTCTCTGACCAGGTCACAGCTGGAGAAGAACATCAGTGAAATAGTGGCTCTGAAAACCTCTGGCTGCTTTCCTGGGGTTGAGTCATGTCTCTGCTCCAGGAAGGTGTCATTATTTTGGTGCAAGAAATGAACAAATGCAAGTACAGTGTGGCACAGAGCTCCCTAAAGGAACTGAGAACTTGCTGGGTTGTAGCCACAAGCGTGGGCTGAAAGCAAAGATTACAGAAGGTGTTGATGGGCCTGGAGCTTGAAAACATTCCTTTGGAGCAATTAAGAAGCAGCTTTAGTGCCTCACTGGGCTATGTGTGCTTTGAAAATGTCTTTAGTTGAAACAGGAAGGCTTTTTCTTCAAATATGTTTTTCCGAATTATAATAAATGTGTGTGGGTGAGACCAAGGCTGGGCTTAGTCCCTGGGGCAGTTGTCCCAGGCATGTGGATGGAGCTAAGTGGGTGGCAGGAAAAAAAAATAAAACAAAAAATTGTCTTTGAAGTTTCTGTCCTGGAGATCGCTGGGACCTGCAGGAGATGACATGGTGTCATGGAGATGGTGATGCCTTTGATTTTCAAGTCTGGAAAAAGTCAAGCCATTGTTAGCATAATGAGAACGGTTTGCATGACATCGACGTAACCTGTCAGCCAAGGAGAGTGGACTAGAATGCACATGTGTGAACAATGATGACTTCACTGTATTGGTCAGTGGGGGCGGTAGACACCGTTGAATGAGCATGTGCGCTGTGCAGCTGCCACATTCAAAATGACTGAGTGAGCAGAGCAACAAATCTGCATCAAATTTTGTGTTGAGCTTGAACGTTCCTCTGTGGAAACTACTCAGATAATTCAGTAGGCCACAGCTATGGGCAGCTGGTGATTGGCAGCTTCATCACAACAACATGCCCACTCATGCATCACATCTCATGCAGAGTTTTTTGGGAAACTTCAAATCACCCAGGTGACTCAGTCCCCCTACAGCCCAGATTTGGTGCCCTGAGACTTCTGGCTTTTCCCAAAACTAAAATCACCTTTGAAAGGGAAGAGATTTAAGACCATTGATGAGATTCAGGAAAATACAACAGGGCAGCTGATGGCAACTGGGACAAGGGTGTGAGGTCCCAAGGTGCCTACTTTGAAGGGGACTGAGGCATCATTATCCCATGTACAATGTTTCTTGTATTTTCTTCAATAAGTGTCTCTTTTTCATAGTACATGGCTGGATACCTTCTGGACAAACCTCATGTATATAAATAATTGCCACAATCAAGCTAAATAACATATTTCTCAACTCACAGTTACCATTGTGTGTGTGCGCACATGTGTATGTACGGTGAGAACACTTAAGATTTACCCTCTTGGCAAATCTCAAGGACACAGTGCAATGTAGTTAACTAGTCACATTGTTGTCCATGGGATTTCTAGACCACAGTCACCCTACGCAACTTTAAAACCTCGTTTGTTGAAACCGGCCAAGATGGAGGTGTAGGTAGACATATTGTGCCTCCTTGCACAACCAAAAGAAGGATAACAACAAATTTTAAAACAAAAAACAACCAGAACTGCGAGAAAATCGAATCATATGGAAGTCCGACAACCAAGAAATTAAAGAAGAAACATACATCCAGACCAGTAGGAAGGGTGGAGACAGGCCAGGAGGAAAGGACTCGCGCGTGTGCGGGATGGCTGGCGGATCAGAAAGACTGGCGGATCGGAAAAGCACAGCGGGCTGGGAGAGGTGGCGACTGCGGACCGGGAGTCCCACTCCCTCGTGCGAATAAACCAGGAGGAACAACAGGGGAGCGAGACAGACCCCGCAACCCAGAGGTCCAGAGTGGAGAAATAAAGCCTCAAAGCCTCTGATTGAAAGCATCTGTGGGGGTTGAGGTGGCGGCAGCGGGAGAAACTCCCGGATTCACAGGAGAGTGCGTTAGAGAAAACCGGCAGAGAGCGGAGCAAGTGCCATTGTTCCCTCTCGGTCCCCTCCCCCACAAACAGCGTCACAATGCAGCGATGTGGCTGCCCTGCCCTGGTGAACACCTGAGGCTCTGCCCCTTACTACGTAACAGGCGCACCAAGACAACAAAAATGTCCCAAATGAAAGAACAGATCAAAGCTCCAGAAAAAGTACAACTAAGTGACAAAGAGATAGCCAACCTATCAGATACACAGTTCAAAACACTGGTAATCAGGATGCTCACAGACTTGGTTGAATTTGGTCACAAATTAGATAAACAAATGAAGGATACAATAAGGGAAATGAAGAAAAATGTACAGGGAACCAACACGGATGGGAAGAAAACCGGGACTCAAATCAATGGTGTGGACCAGAAGGAAGAAAGAAACTTTAAAACACAACACAATGAAGAAACAAGAATTCAAAAAAATGAGGAGAGGCTTAGGAACCTCCAGGATGTATTTAAACGTTCCAATATCTGAATCATAGGGGTGCCAGAAGGAGAAGAGGAAGAGAAAGAAATTGAAAACTTATTTGAACTAATAATGAAGGAGAACTTCCCCAATCTGGCAAAGGAAATAAACTTCCAAGGAGTTCAGGAAGCTCAGAGAGTCCCAAAGAAGTTCGACCCAAAGAGGAATACACCAAGGCACATCATAATTACATTACCCAAGATGAAAGATAAAGAGAGAATCTTAAAAGCAGTAAGAGAAAAGGAGACAGTAACCTACAAAGGAGTGCCCATCAGACTGTCAGCTGATTTTTCAAAAGAAATCTTGCAGGCAAAAGGGGGCTGGCAAGAAGTATTCCAAGCCACGAAAGCCAAGGAACTACATCCAAAATTACTCTATCCAGCAAAGCTATCATTTAGAATGGAAGGGCAGATAAAGTGCTTCCCAGATAAGGTCAAGTTCAAGGAGTTCATCATCACCAAGCCCTTATTATATGAAATGTTAAAGGGACTTATCTAAGAAAAAGAAGACCAAAAATAGGAACAGTAAAATGGCAACAAATTCACAGTTATTGACAACCGAACCAAAAACAAAAACAAACTAAGCAAACAACTAGAACAGGAACAGAATCACAGAAATGGAGATCACACGGAGGGTTATCAGCAGGGGAGTGGGTGGGGGGAGAGGGGAAAAAGGTACAGGGAATAAGAAGCATAAATGGTAGGTAGAAGATAGACAGGGGGAGGTTAGGAATAGTATAGGAAATGTAGAAGCCAAAGAACTCATATATATGACCCATGGACATGAACTAAAGAGGGTGTGTGTGTGGGGGAAGTGGTGTGTAGGGCAGAGAGGTGGTAGGGGGGTAGACTCTAATAACATAATCAATAAAATATATTTAAAAAAAACTAATTTGTTTAACTCTGTGACCAGTGTCTCCTCATTTCCTTCCCCACCTCCATGCTCTTGCTTCCACCCCTGCTAACTACGACTCTCCTCT